>JASCZW010004796.1:0-106780 GCA_034211315.2 Aedes japonicus
TAGCGGCTACGTCTTCAAGGTCTTTGGGAACACCGTGTCCTGGGCTAGCCGCAAGCAACAAACCGTTGCACTGTCATCGACCTCCGAAGGGCTGTGGCTGCACGGAATCCTTGAGGACCTGAAGGAAGTTCAACCCGGCACGGCATTCAAGGTGTTCGAAGACATTGCGATGGCGACAAACATCGAAACCAAACCTGTCAAGCACGTGGATGTGAAGCACCATTTCCTACGCGACCATGTGGCACAAGGACGACTTCAAATCGAAGCAATTGCTACTGTACACCAGATAGCGGACACGTTCACCAAGGCCCTGGAACCTGGACGTTTCCGTGAACTGAGGACCCTCCTAGGACTTACCGGTTCAGGAGGGGGTTTGGAGTGAATCGGTAACGCAGTGTACCTATAGTTAGCCCCCATAATTTGATTTCATATATCCGTGTTCCAGGCTAATGGGCATACATCGTATTTCATACGAAGGCAGTGGAAATGTATTCCTCCCAAATTTGCGGTCCTAAGCGACGTTGGCTTTAGGCAAATTTAGGGGTTTTTTCGGATTATAATCATTTTCAAACTGAAATGAGCATCACCCTCGTATATATTCGGAACCTATTTTCTCTGATTACCAACCAATTTGATTTAGGTTTTTATTTGTTATTTCATTGGCGATTATCAACAGATATAAAATGATTTGTTACCTAAGATAACAATGGAAATCAGTGAAGTCATTTGAATGTTCCCTGAGGAGTCTATTTTTTGTAATATCAAAAATCATTTCAATTCAGACCAGTTAAGTTCACTTGAGCTATGATCAAGGCATAAGAGTAGTTAACAAGAAAAAAGAAGAATAATGGAAAACCTGTACAAGATGGATACGCTATTGTGACTCCTTTTCGACGTAAGCTGGTCGCATCCCAAACACGAACGTAAGCTGATCGGCAGACAAATATTGATACAGCGAGAATTGGGGAATGAAGTGGGGCACGCCCCAGTTCGAGTGCACGGTAAACTTATGCGTCAATTCCCGTTCAAACGAGATCGTTAGATTATTTAGATTTTGCACTCTGATGAAGATGTCAAACCTGAAAAGTCAGTAAGGTCAGTAACAGCTGGAAATTCGCATTTGTGCGTCGATTCGATTTACCATCCTTCGGCACCATTCAGCAGTTCCAAGAAGACGCTAACGTACTGATCTTGTTCCCAGTGGCCGTTACAGTCGATTCGGAGACGCCAAGCAATATTCTGCTGGTCCAACAATACTTTCGAAAACAGAATACGGTTTGCAGACTTGTGCTCCGAAAATTTCTCAACCAAGTACGTAAACATCTTGAAGCTCAACCTAGGAACGATTGTCAAATTTAATAGCACATAATTATCTCTTCAATCTTGAATCTTACCGTTTGGCTCGGTTTTCTGCCAAAGCAGTCGCACAACGATGACCATACATCTGATCCGTTGGCCTGGTCGCAAAGCCATCTTGTAGCTATTTTTAACGTCTGCCTTCAGGCGGGCTTGATTAATCGATATCAATCGTTGACAGGCGATAGACTGACTTCCCACTGTGAAGTCATCCACCGCGAAATACGATTCCAATGGACGATTGTTGCTATCGAATATCCTAAAACGATACTCGTATCGCTTAGGACTTCCGGCAGTCAACTTAAGATACAAGCTGATAAATTTTCCTTTGGCATCACTGTAGCCACCCGGATAAACCGTAAGCTCCCACGCGTTGCCATGTTTGTCCTCAACAGAAAACAGTTGGCTCTCTGCGTTCGTTTCCGTCAGGAAGAACGAAGTCTCGAAAAAATCAGTATTAGGCAGATTGTACAAAACCGTTTTTGATCGAACGTTTGCGGAAATCATCGGTTTCAAAGTGGCGATTTCTGCATGAACAGCACGCCGCTGTTGTACCCATTCCCACGGACTCCCCACGCGGATCAGAGATTTAATTTTGTTGAGTACCTTTCCATTGGCTTCCGACCGAGGCAAATTATTTGTCTCCCACAATACCTGAACAGCATGGATCATTTCCATTCGCAGAGAATCCAAACTTCGCAACTTATGGCGGTGGTGTTTGCTTGCGGAGTTTTCTCGGCACTTGCGGCATATGCACACGTTGCACTGCTCGCAATAATACTTTACTAAATTTCCGTCATTGATACAACCATACCGGCATTTGTCAGCTGGCATCTGGAACCCGAAACGGCATTTGGGGCATTCTCGTTTCTGCTGAAACCATTGCTGTAAACAAATATGGCAATTGCCTTGTTTGCACTGAGGGCAAAAAATGGTCCACCGGAGCTTTCCATAACAGATTATACAATTGGGATCGACTTCGGCTATTTCCAACGGGAATAAAATTCCATGAATGGCCATTTTGCCTGCAAATGCAAGATCCTAATGAAGAACTCGGAAAAGTTATCCGCACTTTTGCTTGGTAAGCAGATTAGTTTACCTATACTATCCTCGGCTGGCTCTGAAGGAAAACTAGGCTCGATGCACTTGTTGTGCTGTCGTCATGAAAACCAGCTGCGCGTTGCGGGAGTGCTTGATTACTTTTTTTTTTTAATATCAACAAACGTCGAACTAGAAAAGTAGGGGTGTTCTAATAATCTTCTCCATGCGAATTCCCATCGCTCGCAATCAGGGACCTGGCAACTCTATCCTATTTACTAGTGTTTGACAGTATGCAAAATATCACGGGCCTTACCGTCCAAACACAATGATAACGGAAACGGAACGGAAAACGGCAATTTTGACAGTTGCTGCAAATGACTTCGATGTGTCCAATTAGAATCGGGTTGGATCTAGCCTGTTTTCTTTCCGACAAGCAGGCATACTCAGGCATACAGAGCAAATGGCTTCTGTATTCTTGGACATAAAGGGGGCTTTTGATTCAGTATCTGTTGAAGTTCTTTCAGACAAACTCCACGCTTGTGGCCTTTCACCATTAATGAACAATTTTTTGTACAATTTGCTGTCAGAGAAACATATGAACTTTTCTCATGGAAACTCTACAGCTTATCGATTTAGCTACATGGGTCTCCCCCAGGGATCCTGTTTAAGCCCTCTTTTGTATAATTTTTATGTGAAAGACATTGACGGTTGTCTAGGTGACAACTGTACGTTGAGACAACTTGCAGATGACGGCGTAGTGTCTGTCACGGGACCCAATGGGGTCGATCTGCAAGGACCCTTACAGGATACCTTGGACAATTTGTCTAGTTGGGCTCTAGAGCTAGGTATCGAATTCTCTACGGAGAAAACTGAGTTGGTAGTTTTTTCTAGGAAGCATAACCCAGCACAACCGAAGCTTCAAATTTGGGGTAAGCCGATAACTCATTCTATGTCATTTAAATATCTTGGGGTCTGGTTCGATTCAAAGTGCACCTGGAGATCCCATATTGAGTATGTGAAGCGAAAATGCCAGCCAAGGATCAACTTTCTTTGCACAATTACCGGAACCTGGTGGGGAGCTCATCCACAAGATCTTCTAACGTTGTACCGGACAACGATTTTGTCGGTTATGGAATACGGTAGTTTTTGTTTTCAGTCAGCGGCTCGGTCGCACTTCATTAAACTGGAACGTATTCAGTATCGGTGTCTTCGTATGGCGTTAGGTTGCATGCACTCGACTCATACAATGAGTCTTGAAGTGCTGGCTGGCATGTTGCCACTCTCGGATCGGTTTTCAGAATTATCTCTCCGACTCCTCACCAGGTGTGAGGTTATGAACCCTCAGGTAATCGAAAACTTTGAGAAGCTTCTTGAGTTGAACCCTCAAACTCGCTTCATGACGTTGTACCATTTGTACATAACACAGGATGTCAGCCCTTCGCTGAATATTCCCAATCATGTTTGCTTCTTCGATTTCGGAAATTCGGTTCATTTTAATTTATCCATGAAACAGGAGCTTTGTGGAGTCCCAGAGCATCATCGTTCTATGATTGCTCCGGTGATATTTGCTGCAAAGTTTGGCCTAGTTGATTCCACCAAAACGTTTTTCACAGACGGGTCTTTGATAGAGGACTCCGCTGGCTTTGGTGTATACAATGAAAATTATAGCGTCGCTCGTAAACTTCAAGCACCTTGTTCTGTTTTTGTCGCGGAATTGGCAGCAATTTATTTTTCTTTAGAAACTGTTGCCTCTTTTACACCGGATCAATACTTCATTTTCACGGATAGTCTTAGTTCTATAGAGGCTATTCGCACCTTGAGGCCAGTAAAGCACACCTCGTACAAATAAATGAATTTATAAAAAAAAAAGGCATACTCAGATCGGGCTTTGCCGTTTTCCGTTTCCGTTATCATTGTGTTTGGGCCATTATTTGAATAAGGCCCGTCTGACGTTTGTTACTACGGATAGGAGCGCCAGCATTGTTTACAAACAATGAATCTTTTGACGTTTGGTTGTTAGAGATATTGACTACAGGATAATCTCTGTCCGCCAGCTCCCTGCTCGCAATAGATCATTGCACCGAATGTATTAACCTCACTTTTTTGACAGTTCAGGGATCTTATTAACAAGGTGTTAGAATTTGAACCGCTCAAACGAACTTTTTCATTGGCTATTTCCGGATTCTGGTGTCTGTTTTCCGGCAAGTTTACTTCAATCGTAATAAATTCTGAGCACAAAATCTCAAACCAATCTTACCGCAAATTTTGTAAGTCCACGTAAACAAGCTCCCTTAACTGTCAAAGCTGCATCAATGACGCCTTCGTGCAATGATCTATCTAGGATTTTTTTTTTCAAAAGGGCGAATCTAACAATGAGAGGCTCTCTTCTCTCTCGCTCTCTTTGATTTATTACAGCGCCATTCTAAATCTTTTGAGGAAATCTTTAGTACAGATAGAAACATAACAGTGCTGGCTACCATACTCTACAAATAGTTGAATGAAAAACGTAACGCTGAATGGAATATTAATGAAAGAGAAAGTAATCAAAGAGAGTCTCTCAATTGCAGATTCGCCCTAATGAAAAAAAACCCTAGCTATGATCTATTCGACAAAGATTTTTCATTACACGGTCGTTTGCAAAAACCCATTAGTGGGTGAAAAAAACACCCATTTGTGCTACAAGTGCCTCTCCCCATTTAATTATACACGCTCAAAACTCCCTCTCTTTCTTTCGTATTACTATCTCTTTTTTTTCACACGGAAAAGTTACTCAATTTTCGTAAAAAGTGGATCTACTCAGTTTTTGACTAGATCCAGTTTTTACGAAAATTGAGTAACTTTTCCGTGTGAAAAAAAGGGATAGTAATACGAAAGAAAGAGATGGAGTTTTGAGTGTGTACACACAAAGAATATTGATTATTAAAATTAAAAAAAACATTGCCAGAATTGAAAAGTTGCGTTAGTTCTTTTTCGTAGAAAGCGGTTTGCTTTCCATACAAAAACCTTCAAACCGTCAATTCAAAATGTTTCTGCTCTGTTCATTTAAGAGTTGAAACTTTCAAAATAAATTGTAGAACTGTCAAATAAAAAGTGTGGCATCGTTGAAAATAAAAGTGAATTCTTTTTATTCCAAAATAAACTTTTATCCAGAAAGTATCGAGCACTTAAAATAAAAATGTGCTATTTGGATTGAAATAAAAGATATTTTTTTCATTAAAAGGTTTTATTTTCACATATATAGTAGAACTGCCGAAATGAAACCATGGCCATCGTTATAAATGAATATAAATAATTTTTATTTTAAAATGAACTTTCAACTAATTTTTTACATTACGAGAGTCCATGTCGGAATTGAGTAACCTCTGGCTTCTGCTGCCATTCTTCGTCACTTGTGGCATCGCTGCGAAAAAGGGAGTTGATTAATGCCATTAAAACTTCAACATTAATGTATAGGAACGTACCCATCCTTCAGACATAGTTTTTTGGTTTGGCAATTTCCACAAAACGCGTACGGAACCGGTTATAAGCAAAGAACCACACAGTAGTTCTCCACATCGGACGTGGACAACAATAGCGCAAAAATCCAAAGCCGACAACGTCAATGACTTGCTTTGTGTTGATGGAAATGACAGTTCTACAATTTTCACTGTAAAAGTATAAACTTTCAAATTTACACACTGAACCGAAAAAATACATCTTTTAAATCCAATACATAACTTTTATAGTAGATAATTTTACTCTCAATTTAATGAAAAATAAACACATTTTAGAAGAAAAGCGCAAATCTCTTAATAAAACAGTTTTCCCTTTTTGTGTGTAGTCACTAGATTCATAGTCTGGCGGATACAACGACGGGAGCCAATTTGAACTGTCACTTGGCGGAGCCAATCGAGTATGTCTCAAGTAATTCATGTTGAGGGCCTAAAACCCATTTGTAAACAATGACTTTAAACGTTGATATCTCATAAATCACGAGAATCCCACTATATCCTGCTACTCCATATGGTACACCGGAAATAATCCACACATATTTATTGGCAAAAATCCATAGAAAATTCCACATAATACTGATGTGTTCACACATACACAGCACCCTCTGAGAAACACAAATGAAGTTTATGTGACAAATGAAAAGTATGTGTGGCCACACATAGTGATTATATGTACTCATAGGAAGTTTGTGTGGTTACAAATAGATATCATTTGTTGATTATTTTGCAAAAAATAATGGGTTTTCGCAAACAACCGTGTAGTGAAAACTGCGATTTTCTTGCGATGTCAGGAAAAAAATTTACTGATTTAATATTTGGAAGCGAGAAATGTCATTTTATTTCTGACAGTTCTGGTTGTCAAATTTTTCGAGCAGTTCCTTTCTGTCAGCGATAATTTTTATTCTGCATCGTCATCGCGCTCTCATCGTGATTGATCATACTAATAGCATAAAATGCTTTCGTCATCATCGAGGAAATTGTTGTGCCAGGAAAACTTTATCTATCCCTCACTTAAAATGTTAAAATCGTCACTAGCGCCACCCCAAAAGTGGCAGCCTTCAAGAACTAAGGCTTTCTTCAGTCCTCTGGTTGTATGGAATTTTGCAGGATGAGGTCACTGGAGAACGTATGGTTGATCCTTATGAATAGTATTCAGTTTTGACAGGTATTCGTGGTTTGTTTGTTTTTGAATTCAAACAGATGAACTTGCCTCAAATAAACAAACCACGGACTCCTGTCAAAAGAAATTCATCCGATTTATTTTGCGAGGTTATGTTAGGTCGGTGTAAAACTCAATATCGTTTGATAGTTCGGCGCCAACATTTGATTAGGGCGAATCTGTTTAGTAAACAAACACTTTCTCTTCTAATTTTGCGGAAGTCGAATACAATTTCTAGAAATTGAATATATCAGCAGATAGAGATAAAGCTCATCTTTTTTAAAGAGTGATTAATGTGTATTTGTGACCTTTAGCTCAAGGGAAAATGACTACGAAAGCCATTGTTTACGAAAGCAGAATCGCCCTAATCTAATGTTGGCGCTGAGTTGAATAAATTTTATGTTTTGATCATCCGTTTATGTTGTTTAATTCTTGAGATCACTTGAATGCGTCCATATTTACTTTGAATCGGGCTTTATTTGGGACTTTCCACTTAGGTCAACTTGTGTCACCCTATCTGACTATTCTGTCTTATTTAAATACCAGGAGTCTCTATCGCCAACGCTTTTTGATGCTCTACACTCCCGCGTCACTTTACTCAATTTTTGAGTAAAATTGTATGCTACCTCTTTTTGTCTCACGGAAATGTTACTCAAGTTTCGTTTAAAAGTGGATCAACTCAATGTTTGAGTAGATCCTCTTTTTACGAAAATTGAGTAACATTTCCGTGAGAGTAAAAGAGATAGTATACAATCGTACTCTTGAATTGAGAACAATGAAACAGGAGTGTAAGCTACTTGCAGTCAAAACTTAACTGCTCTAAGGGCCGATTTCTTCACCAGTCTCGCTTACAAATATAAACTAAGTTTATCGTAAGCTTTACTTAAATTGAACATAACTTTTAAGCCAGGTTTTAGAATCTAATTTCTTCTGCTTAGCCTGGCTTTTTTGGAAGCCGCTCACCATAAACTCGGTTTACCTTGTTTTCCAATATCATTCCAGTGTTTTTTCATCAGAAATGTCAATTTAAGCGGTAAAAATTATTATTGAGTTGATTATCGTTTGCACTTTTTTTTTTAAGAGAACCGAAAATGTCTTCGAACATTATCGAACAAAAGAAGCGCGTTCGCTCGGCAAATTTTTCAGATCCAAAGGAGGAACTGTTAGTGAGATTGGTATTGAATCGGAAAGATGTTATTGAATGTAAGGCTACCGATACTTAGAGGAATGACAATAAGACTAGTGGGTGGGACGATATTACGTTTGAGTTCAATGCAAACTGTCTGAACATCGTAAGTGAAAAATTTCTAAGTTAGCTGATACTTCTAAATCGGATACAAAATTATATTATGAACTTATTTGATATACATAGGTCCGAACTGCAGCAGTATTAAAGAAAAAATTCTAAAACATTAAAAAAATATTCGTCAGGCTGCATCTAAGGAAAGGATGTCACGAAAACTAACAGGTGGTGGTCCAGGCCCTAGTGAATGGCGGCCAAAGTCTGAGGTGCGTGCGGCACTTCGAGATGTTATTGGACTGTCTGTCGATGGACTTCGAGCGATATGTGACGATGACGATGATTATGATGTGAACACTATAGTATTTCCGAAGATCTCTGCAATTTCTGATAATGTGAACCAAGTAACGACTGACAATGAGTATGAGGTCGAATATTTGGAAGAGAGGAATATTTAGGGTGGAAATAATAACTTGCTTGACCAAGAAGTAACCGGTAACGAATCGGATTATTCTATTTCCAGAATACCTATCATTCCATTGATGCTGCTCAGAAACGGAAAGTAGAAATGTGGGAGCAGTACAACCCAGCAATGATAAAAAGGCCCAACAACAGTGCCTTGAAGACACATAAAAAACATCAAACGTCGATAGTCGAACCGGATCTTAAAAAGAAGTTGCTAGAGTGTGATCAAGAAGTAATGGAAGAGGTCCACCAACTCAATGTTCAGAAGAACAAAATAGAACTTGAATCAACTCACAGGGTGGCCACAGAACCGGGAAAACCGGGAATTCTAAAAAAAACGGGAGGAACCGGGAAAAAACCAGGAATTTATGTTCACATGATTGTTCATAATTTAGATTGTGTGTTATTATCATCGAGCTATAGGTATTCCTTTCTTAGCGTGTTCATATATATGTTTTACACAGATATCAGAGCATCATTAACGGTGGGGAACAGTAGCGCTGCTATTTCAGAAGCGCTGCAGCGCTCTCATTTTAATTTAGCCACCCTTCTCCACACCGGTCGTTGCTATAGCGGTGATCAATTTAGTTACCCTATCCCGTACCGGTAGAGAGGTAGAAGTAATCTTTTTTTTTATAAATCATTTATTTGCACAGGCTCAATCGAATCAACTTTACAAAGCCAAGTGTTCATTTTTATATACACTAAGGTTTTTTTTTACACGGGGGATACGTACCGTGTAAAAAAAAACCGTGCAACAAAACCGCGTTAATTCCGGAATCCGTGTAAAAAAAACCGTGCTAATCCGAAAAACCGTGTAAAAAAAAACCGTGTTAATTCCGAAATCCGTGTAAAAAAAAACTTTGATAACATGTTAAGTCTTTTGCAATGGAAAAAACTTAAAAGATTTTCTAAACGGTGGAATGGATAGCAAAACAACTCACAAGGAAAATTGAGCGAAAAGGGCATGTGTTGGCGAACCCACCGTGCAAGCGTTACGGGTAGAAAAGTGAGTCCCGGTTACGCCCTATACGTTTGCGCAGTCAAGCATAACGGCAGCTGTCATCTTGTTCAATCCGTCAACGCAGCGGCGGCAGAAGACCGAAAACAACAACAGTAGTGTAAAGAAAGGAATAGAGAATCGAGCTGAAAAGAAATTATAATCTATTGAAGAAAGAAAGTTGAAGTTTAATCGTGATTTAGCTACGAGGGAAAGTTAGTTGAGCAGTTTAAAGGAAGGAAAGAAGTTTGTAAAGGAAGATTGTATTGCGGAGGTGAGGAAAATAAGATTCAAAAATAAATTCGAAACGTATACTAACATCAGAATTCTAGATTTACCCAACGTGTGTAATCCACTATATATAAGCAAATTCGTGAGGCACACGAGAACACCAAAATGTAAGTTTATTTTCTTTGTCATTAAGATCGAGCTAACAAAAAATACATTTTCAGCTTTGAAGCTGTGCAACACTGCTATCAAAATAGGTGTTTCCTTTTGTCCCGCAAAACATAGTTTCTTCCCGAACAGCATGTGTACAGTGGTACTCGAACCAACGACATTTTTGCCTAACATCCAACTGCGGGGTAGGTCGAAGCACGGACTAAGTCCGCCACTTCAACAGGCAACCTGCCGCACACTAGCGGAACTATCAAAACTTTCTCTTCATTTCTTTCATTCTAGCCAAAAAACATTGTTGTTCACTCTTGGTGCCTCATGGTGATGAGCGAACATCTCCTTCTACATCATAATCGTTACTCCTCGCACGGAGAATATATAACATAACAATTAATGTATTTTCAACTTGTTTTTTTTTCGAGATTCTGATAAGATGGAAAATTCTAGTCGTCGGCAAAGTTGTTCAGAAGGTCAAGGGCATTCACGAAGATTTTTCTATCAACTACAACATATGTTTAGTTCAAGGCAATTCTTGAATTGAATCAACCATACTTCATGGTTAAAAGAGCGATCATTCATGCACATCTGTCATAGGGTTAAATCAAAACAAAAATGTTATAATTCCAACCAGTGTGTATACCTGAACCAGCGCTACAAAAAAATAAAAACAACAACCTGCTCGTTTCAGATCACTTTCAAGTTTATCGTGGCGATCTACAAGAAGAAAATCGGATGAAGTTCTTACTGCTTACTTAGTTCTTCTTAGTAATGAATTCAAATTCATTACCTAATTGAGGATTAAATTATGATTTTGTTGTGTGCTTTCAATAATAGTACTGTTTTTAATCTTTCACATTCGAAAAAATATCTTCTAATTTAAATGATGTATACAGGATGTAAACTAGATTCACGCCCTGCATTCTCATTCAAATGATTTCGAAACCAAAAATCTTATTCAGAATAAAAATTGGACTGACCCCAAGCATATTGAGACCAACTATTGTTATTCAATTAGTTCAACTAGGTATAATCATGGTTGAATTTACGGGCAATGTAAGTCAACTGTGAAAATATCAACAATATTTTTTTTCGATATAATCATTGTATAGGTGAATCCACCATATTTTACTGATGTTGATTCAGACATACATTAGTTAAATCAACTTCAAATGTATGGTTGTTACAATCATGCACCTGGGTTATGTAAAATCAATGCAAAAATATAGTTATATAGTACGGCATCTGGGTTCAAAGCCTTAAAGGATAGCGTCACACTGCTATTCGGCATCTGTATGTACATATGCGCACATATATACATACACACATGCATACATACGTACACACACAAATTCATACGTATATTCTCACATACACGCATTCACACATACACGCATACGCACATGCATACATACACATTTACACATTTATACATGCATATTATTAAAACACATTACTACATGCACACAAACACACTTGCATTTTCATACACACACTCACATAGCACATGTAAAATCATACACACGTACACACACTCCCACGTTCATTTATACGCACCTTGACATAAACATATACGCGGTTTTCAAACACAAACAAACACACACACACACACACACACACACACACGACCATACATACACACACCTATATTCATACATAAATACTTATCCCATCACCGAACAAGTAAATCAATTTGGAAATGCTTAATTTTGCATGCTCACTAGTGCCACGTAGCGGTGGAAGAACGGCCCATCTTTTGAATGCCCTTGATCTGCTGAACAACTTTGCCGATGATTAGAACTATCCATCTTATCAGAATCTCGAAACAGAACAAGTTGCAAATGCTCAATTTTGTATGCTTACTAGCGCCACTTAGTGGTGGAATTCCGAACAAAGCGCTTCACTTTTCGAATGCTCTTGACCTTCTGAACAACTTTGCTCAAGACCGCACCTTTGCAGATATTAAGGGTCTCGAGATATGCCATCATGAATGTACTTGTATTATTCCCACTTATCCCCACACACATTCACTCCGGTCCTATTTTGTGTTCTGGCGTTGGAGCCTTCGCTTGACTCTTGTAAGTTGTTTTGCTATCCATTCCACCGTTTAGAAAATCTTTTAAGTTTTTTCCATTGCAAAAGACTTAACATGTTATCAAAGTTTTTTTTTACACGGATTTCGGAATTACACGGTTTTTTTTTACACGGATTTCGGAATTAGCACGGTTTTTTTTACACGGTTTTTCGGAATCAGCACGGTTTTTTTTTACACGGGTTGGAAAAAACCGTGTTAATTCCGGAATCCGTGCAAAAAAAGCCGTGCAAAAAAAACCGTGCAAAAAAAACCGTGTAAAAAAAACCTTAGTGTACATCAGTTATCTTAAAACTGAATCGGATACATTTTTGAGTAGATCCACTTTTTACGAAAATTGATTAGCATTTCCGTGAGAGAAAAATTGTACTCAAAAATTGAGTAAAATGAAACGAAAGTGTAATTTTCTTTTGTCTCCTGAGAGCGCGTGTATTTTGCAATCAATCCACAACTCTGCTTCTGTTCGCATTCATCGTTTGAAGCTCGCACATCAGAGTTCAAAGAGCAGCAGTTTCTTGAGGACAAACTCCTTTGTTTAACATTCGAAGTGCATCAAAAAGTGTCCGGGTAGTCCACTTTACCATTTATGTGGCATTCGTGTCGAGACGTTTTTTATTATGAATTTATACATTCATTGAATTTATCAATTGGAATGCATACTTTTATAAAAATATGCATTGCAATGCATACATTTGATATATGCATTATATGAAATGCATATATTTAAAATATGCATAGGAATGCGTATATTTGATGTATTATTATCAATGTATAAACCTGATTTTTTGTTCTAATGACCGGATAGATCGAATATGGTTTTAGCATAGAATTTATGCTTTTTAGTATATTTGTTTTTCTCCGTGTACCAACTGCTTCATGCGCTGCAATCGGGCTGCTAAATTTGAGCACCCGACTCTTCCCGAAAGCCTCGCTGCTAGTTTTGGAGCGCGTTTAGCAGCGACCGGTACGGTGGTGAGTGATGATAGAGCGCTGCTAAACGGGGTTCTATACCCCACCGCTAATGATGCTCTCATAGATGTTTGTCAGATGCCTATCTGCCTACACGCTAAGATCAGTTAACCCAAATATGAGTGAACTTTACCCATAATCGCCGAAAAGTGCACATACTCATTTTATGGGTAAACTCGATTTACCCATATTTGAGTACACATGGTGAACTAACAACATAGGTAATGTTTACTCATTTATGGGTAACTAATTTGAAGTAAATTTCACGCGTATTTAGGTAAATTTGAAACATTATTTTGAAATTAAGCGCAATATGGTTATGTTTCCCTTATTGAATTTCTTGAAATTTCTTGATCAGAAATAAAATAATCGTTAATGTTTTGTTCAATTTAACATGTTTTTTTTATCAATTTTTGCTCTTTAATGGGACGAACTTCTGATGATTTATTTTATAACTAGCTATGCAAATATTGTCGAGAAGTAATGAAGAATAAATAATTTACAGTTGGCCAAAACAATTATTGATCGAATGGTAGTACTTTTCAGGTTAGAAGAGATGAACGGCACTATTTTTTTAGATTTTGTGATTCCTCCCACTACCCTTCATCATGGTGTTGGTAGTATATACATTTCCAAGGTCACAACTCTGTTAAAACCTACTATTCACCGTTTAATTTTCGAATCCGGATCCAAATGTTTTTTGCAGCTCTTCCGTCTTCTAATCCGGAATTTCAACTTCCGTGATGGACCTCAATCTGTTCAATAGCAAGATGGAATGATGACCAAATTACTCTATCCAATGAAATGTATGACAATGTTTATTTTTTCATCCAAATATAGGTAAAGTGCTTTTACTCATATTTAGGTAAAATCACTTAACTCAAATTTTAGGTGAAGTTCACCCACTTTTGTGAGTACAATTTACCCATATTATGAGTATTACATCAGGTACCCATATATAAGTAAAACAATTACCTTTTTATGGGTAATTGAGTCTTAGCGTGGACAAATATTTGGTTATTGGACAAACAGTGTACTACAAGCTTTAGAGTGTGCCAATTGATTAACCTTCTTTAAATATCCTGCACAGAAAAAAATCTTGTAGTTGAAACTACCATTTTACCCGACTGTGCCTATCTTTAAAACTACCATGAAATTTCAGTAAAATTTACTACGTTTATCTTCAAACCTTCAACGTTTGTGGTATATTTGACAGACCATGTTGATACCAACCCTACTATGGTTGACATCAATCGCAGGCATGGTAAAATCAAACGCATTTATAGTCAGGTGAAAATTTTTGGTGCGCTCAATTTAACCCTCGAAATGGTAGTTTCTACTGTCGTTTCTTGTACGTGTGGCTCATTTGTGTAAGTTTGTAGCGTCCAGGGTTCCCACAATATTTTTCGTTCCCATCTTTAATTTTCACCAAAAAATCTTGTTTCGTTCCCATCTTTAAATTTCAGCAGAAAATCTTGGCAAGAATCTTGCTTCAAACATTCGAATTTAGATGGTCTTATTCAGATTGAAGAAAGTTCGCAATGAGCTTCCTAAGCAAGATAAAAGCCAGCTTCCTATCTGCTTGTTTGAAACACAACAGTTTTCTCCAACAAGTTTCCAAGTCATGATCTTCGATGGCTTGTATCTCATATTTTTCGTAAAAGTACGGATATGGTTTAGAAATTGAACTAAACTCCTTCAAAGTGTGCAGCTTCTTGGGTTCAAAACACGATGTAGTTCCTGTTGACAACTGACTAGAACGATAGCCATCTGGTGGCAGATCGGTGCAGAACGATGCTTCAAATCCAAGATATTTTGTATCATCTGGTATTCATTGGATCATTTGATAATTACCAAATGAGAACTGACACGTTTTAGCAGCGTTTTGACGGATCGGTCAGAACCCATCATTACCGATGGTCCATCTGATCGACAGCCAACAAGCCTTTTTTGTAATCGTGCCATCGATCTGGAATTGTTCAACAATTGCACAATATATCCCTGGTGCAGTTAAAAACCGGAATATAGCAGTCGCGCCAATCGATTTTACTCCCGTTCTATGAATTCAAACAGTGGCGCATCTAGTGCGCTGTATGGCGCATCAGATGCGCCATACAGCGCACTAGATGCGCCATTGTTTGGACTTTTGGAACGGGAGTAAAATCGATTGGCGCGACTGCTATATTCCGGTTTTCAACTGCACCAGGAATATATTAAAATGGAGTTTTCACCACGAAGATTGTGCAGAAGCGGAGTTTACAATAGAAGTTGCTTTACAATAGAAGTTACAGTTTACTTGAGTGAGTTTGCATTTTCAAGAAAAATTTGAGGAAGAAACCATTGTTTACGTTTGCGACATTGGCCCTTATGAAAATTCCATGTCGATATATAGGTTTCCGCACGGCAATATTGTGGGCGGACAGATTAAACAGAGCACTAGCAGACACACGCGTATTGGCTTCGGAAGGATGGAAATAAAAAGATATAAACGCAGAGCTACTTTCACTGTTAATTATATTTCACTTATTGCGATGGCGGTTAGGAATACACAAAGTTGTTGTTGTTGTCGTTTCAATAAAAACACATAAACATACAGTGTTGCCAGAAGGGCCAAACATATTTTAGGGGTAAGAATGTAAAATGCGTGAGAAGCGAGACATTGCGATTTCAATCACTCCTCTTCAATGGTTAGACACCTCACCTTGACTTGGTCGCTCACCAAACAGTCCCAACTGTTCCGCAAACTGTTGATGCTTTACGAAACCCAACGGCTTCGTGAGGACGTCTGCTGGCATCTGATCCGTAGGGCAGTACTGAAGCATCACCTCTCCTCTGTCACACAGATCTCTAACAAAATGGTGCTTGGTTTCGATGTGCTTCGAGCGCTTGCTGGATCTCTCCGAACGGGCAAAGCTCAGGCATCCTTGGTTGTCTTCATTAATTACTGTTGGTTTCACTTGCTCTTCACCAAAATCTTCTAGGAGTCGCCTCAGCCATACAACTTCCTGGCACGCTTCGGCCAGAGCGACGTATTCGGCCTCCATCGTTGATAGCGTCACACAACTTTGCCGACGGCTCACCCAGCAAACTGCTCCTCCTCCGTAGTACACCACGTAGCCCGTTGTTGACTTCCGGGTACTCTTGTCTCCTGCCCAGTCCGAGTCCGAAAATGCCACCAATTCTTCAGCCTTCTTGCCACCAAGATTCAGTCTCCAGTCTTTGGTACCTTTCAGGTATCGCACCACACGCTTTGCAGCGGTCCAGTCCGCCTCCGTAGGTGCGCTAAACTTCCGGCCAAGAATCCCAACGCTCGTTGCAATATCTGGACGCGCACACACCGCTACATAGAGAAGTGCACCGACCACGCTCCTATACTTCGTGCCATCTTCGAACGGTTTGCTCTCAACCTCCTCTCTCAGATAGTCCTGATCCATGGGCGTTCTTGCTATCTTCGCTTCGCTTAGACCTACTCGTGAAACCAGCTTGTCAATGTAGTTGGCCAAACTAACACTGAACACGTTGTTCTCCCTTCGAACTTCCAGCCCTAGGAAGTGCTTGACATCACCGAGATTGACAATATCAAAGTGATTACTGAGCTGCTTCTGAACACGAGTTAACTCTGTCTCGCTCTCAGATCCGACGAGAAAATCATCCACGTACACGATCATGTACACCTTCTTGTCATTGCTGGTTGTCACGAATAGACACGGATCCGCTGAACTTGCTTGGAATCCCATTTCTTTCAGAACACCGGTTAACTTCCGGTTCCAACATCGAGCGGGCTGTTTCAGTCCATAAATACTTCTTCGAAGCCGACATACAATCTCCTCCTCACCCCGAACTTCGTAGCCGGGTGGTTGACGCATGTAAATTTCCTCCCTTCGGAAGCGGCACCAACTCCCACGTCCCATTCTGTTTGTGCGACTGGATTTCACTTTCCATCGCTGCCTTCCACGCCACACGTTCCGAACTGGACACTGCTTGCTGGAAAGTCGCTGGTTCTTCTACCTTCTGCAGGACGACGCCCACCAAATAATCTGACAATCGACTTGGTAGCACGCCCCTGGTCCGACGACCTTGCCGGCTCTCATCTCTGACTTCTTCACTGTTCACTTCGTCGTCTTCGCGCTCGTCTTTCACTATAAGAGGGTCTACATCTGGATCGGGATCGTTCACATCGAAATAGTCTTCACACTCACTATCTTCATTCGCAAGTTCTTCATTTTCTTCTTCAGCGCCGTCTGATTCTTCTTCCGCTGACTGCTGCCTTGGTTCCACTCTCGGAAGAGGCCAATCCACTTCATTGCTGGACGAACTTTCAGCAGATGCTGCTCCCGAATCTGTTCTGCGAGACGATCCGTCGTCCATCTCCAAAAACTTGGCGTCACGGCTTATCGTAACCTTGTCAGTCGAGGTATCAACGAAACGGTAACCCTTGTGGACGTCAGAGTACCCTATAAACCGCAACTTTATCGCCTTACTGTCGAATTTTCCCCGTTTGACGTCGGGAATGTGGACGTAAGCAGGACAACCATATACTTTTAAATGGCTAAGTACTGGTTTCCTCCCGTACCACTTTTCGTAAGGAGTCTTGTCCACAGATCGTGACGGAAGTCGATTCTGTAAGTACGAAGCCGTGAGCACAGCCTCGCCCCAATACCGCTTGTGCAAGCCTGCATCAAGTAGCATTGTCGTTGCCATCTCCTGCAGCGACCGGATCTTCCGCTCAGCTACACCATTTTGCTGCGGTGTATACGCTGTGGTGAACTGTGCTTTGATGCCCTCCTTGACAAAGAAATCTCGCAACTCTTTGTTCGCATACTCGGCTCCACCGTCTGAGCGGATAATACGGGGTTTTCGGTTGAAAAAAATCTCCGCATATCGAATGTACTCCACAATCTTCGCCGGCGCCTCGGAGTTCTTCTCCATTAGATAAACGACGGTGAAACGGCTGTAGTCATCGATCATCGTCATCAGAAAACGTTTACCGCCGGGCGTTGTTGTCCGCATTGGTCCGCACAGATCGGTCTGCTTGCTGTTTGCTGTTCGATCGCCTAACAATAGCCAAGTTCAACGCATCTATCTGGCTGGTCGATAGCTATACAAATATTGCCAGCAGCAGACGGGATAAAATTAGGACGGTTAGGGTGGTCCTCACAGACAATGTTCTTGATGACTTCGTTCCGCAGTTGACGGTTGACTGTACCCGCTCCACGCTTGCTTTGAGGCTTGCGATCCGTCGACAAAGTTTCTCTGTACTTTTTCAAAACACGCCACACGGTATTTCGGAGAAAACCCAACACTAAGTAGCCTTTAGCAAGTTTTGGCCCAGACCACGAAGAATTTTCCAAATGATCGCACACAATTATTTTTCTTCTTTCTTCTTCCATTTTGTATTTCTCTGAAACGCGTTCGAACTGCACCACGAAAAATAACTTCTGATAGTTTACAACCCCGACCACTAGGATCGCTGTAAGAATCATCAATGTTTGTTTCAATGCTAAATTTTGCCACACCTTACCCCCTATAATTCTTCTTGTTCTTTTGAGAAGTATCTACCTGAACTTTTGGAAACTCCTGAACCTCGAGAAAGCTTCAGGAAAGCTAACACTTCTGGGTAGTTCCAAATAAACTTTCGGTAAATTTCCTTTGGAACTTCAGGAAGTCCTCTCCTGACCTTCCGAGATGTTCTTTCGTGGAAACGGTGAAGAATTCCTTTTTCAGCTTATAGGTAGTGCCCTCTCTGGTTAGTTTCTTCCTATAATTCGGGGAAATTTTTTCCGGCACCTATTCTTCTGAACGCCGAGGAAAATTCTACCAAAACATTGGGAATGTCCTCTCCAGGATTTCTGGGAAAATTTCCTTAAATTTGTTGGAAGTTTCATCCTAAACTTCTTAACTTTTGGGAAGTTTTATCCTGAACTACTAGGAAGTAACCCCTATAACTTTGGCATGTTTCTTTTTGTTCTTTGGGAGGATTATTCCTGAATTTCAAGAAAACCTTATTCTGAAATTCTGAAAATGATCTCTTTTAAACTTCTAGAAGCTCTGGAAAGTTTCACCTAAACTTTTGGGAAGTTTTTTCTGGTACTTCTGGGAAGTCTTTTCCTGAACTTCAAAGAAGTTCACTCCAGAAATTCTAGGACGTTTCGTCCTGAGCTATATGTAAGTTTGATCCTCATATTTGTTGAAATTATAGCAGGTTAGTTTCTTCTTGAATTTGACTTCAGGGAAGTTTATTCCTTACCTTCTGGGGTGTTAAAATTTGAATTGATGGGAAGAACTTTAGAACCTCCGGAAAGATCCAACTTCCAAGAATTTCCCTTTGCTTCCTGATGCTCTGAGAAGTCCTCTCCTGAATTTCGGGGAAGTTCTCTCCCAAACTTTTGGGAATGGTTGGTCCTGAATGTTTTGAGATATTCCTACTAAGAAGTGCTCCCTAACATTCTGAGAAGTTACTGCCTGATCTTCGGAGATTTTTTATGGCTAGAAGAAAATTGTTTTTCAGTTTATTCACCAGCAAAAAAAAAAAACAAATGGTTTAGTGTATTTCTTACCTTGCTCTGAAAAAGCGTATCAAAACCTACTGTTACTCGACAAAATGTTACATATCAGCCACTAGTTTCCGTGGGATCGATTGAGGCAACCAACTCGATAAAATTTCGTCAATCTCGACATCTGTCGACCAAAATGACGGTCGACTCGACTTCTATTGTTGGCCCCCATAATTTGATTTCATATATCCGTGTTCCAGGCTAATGGGCATACATCGTATTTCATATGGCTTTGTGCACAAATTACGTAACGCAAAAAAACGGGATTTTGGACCCCCTCTCCCCCCTACGTAACAATAAGTAACACGTGACCAGACTCCCCCCTATAATTACGTAACGCTCACGGATCCCCTTCCCCTTATTTCTCAATTATGATAAAATTTTGACAAAATCTGTTATTGTTGTTTTATGTTTAATTATCATTTGGGTAACTTGAAATTTGTAAAGATTGCAAACATCAGTCAATTAATTTCGTTTAAGTAACTTAAAGCTATTATAAAGATTACGAAAAACATTGCCCTCATTGTACTGTATTTATTCAGGGTAATGGACGTTTTTAAAACTGTTACAAATATTAGTTCAACAAGTTTACTCAAATGTCTTTCAATTATTTAATGTATCACCAAAAAAAGTTCAAAGTTTATTCATATCACTTATATTTAGTTAAGAGATTGCAACAGTATCTTATGCAATGCATAATATTAACCTATTGAAATTTTAAAAAACTTACTTATTTTTTTTAAATATATTAATCAGAGTTTTCCTTTTGATCCGTGCAATTCATGAAGAAGGGCTGTGTACGACTTATTCATGACGGCAAGAACAAAAGGGGCAGTAACAAGTGCATTTGATGTAAGCTACACGCAGAGGAATATTGGCTGATTGAACGCAATGATTTGAATCAACATTTTTTGAGTATAAAATCAAACCACACATTGTTTTAGTATAATGCAATGATATATCATCACAAACAAAATTTCTTATCGAATCCAATATTGTTAATCAATTATGATTTCCAACAGAAATTCAGAAAAAACAGAAACTGATTCATCAAAATATTTTTGTAGATTCAACAATCAACAACAAATTTAACATAATTTCTAATTATTTCAATGGTTCTAATATGAATAACAATTTATTTTTTTCAATTCAACCACTTTGGTCGAATCAATGCAAAGGTACATCGTTTCCAAAAATCTTATTTTTCGATTCAACCATAAGTGCTTTTTGTTTTCAATCGAAGCCTCCGTTACAGCGCTTCAAGAAACAACAGAATTTATTGGTGGTTCAAACATAAAATCGGTATTGTTTGAATAAATGAAAATTATGGGTAAGCCGTGAGTGAACAATAAAATTTGTGGAATTTACACAGAACAATACATTTCTCGGCATGTAGATGTACCGTTTATGGACAATTTTGCCAATTAGTGACACAAATCGTCATAAGATACCCTTCGTTTAGAAGAACACATTTAAATAGAACGTCTCCATTTATCAAAGCTTTAGAATTTGGTCTGAAATCAAAAGAAAGAATTCCATTTTCCTTAAAATTTCAGCTTTCTTGCACCATTTGGCCATAAATGTGTTTCTATTATGGCCACTCCCATAAGGAATACATGCGATTGGCCATCAAAGGAACCAAAATTAGAAACTATGGCGATATTTGGTGCAGTGTTCCAGCCATGGCAAACTTGATTAATAATACAAAACAAAACTTTGGTTCAGTTTTGATATTTTTCCTTCAAAATATAGATTTAACGCTTTCATTTTACTTATTGAAAATGGGGTTTCGCAAAAAAAAATAAGTATAATTCTTAACTAGTAACCCTTTGCTACTTGCTACTTTGCTTGGTACACAGGAAATTTTATCTATTTTCAATTGGTTATTCACTTTTGATTTATTTTTCAAATTGGTATTTTGTTACGTAACGATTTTACAAACACCCCCTCCCCCATATGTCACAATAAGTAACGGTTTCTCAACCCCCCTCTCCCCCCTTCATGCGTTACGTAATTTGTGCACAAAGCCTATTTCATTCGTGGAAATGTATTCCTCCCTAATTTGCGGTCCTAAGCTACGTTGGCTTTAGGCAAATTTAGGTGTTTTTTCTTCGGATTATAATCATTTTCAAACTGAAATGAGCATCATCCCTCGTATATATTTGGAACCTATTTTCTCTGATTACCAACCAATTTGATTTAGGTTTTTATTTGTTATTTCATTGGCGATTATCAACAGATATAAATGATTTGCTACCTAAGATAACAATGGAAATCAGTGAAGTCATTTGAAAGTTTCCTGAGGAGTCTATTTTTGTAATATCAAAAATCATTTCAATTCAGACCAGTTAAGTTCACTTGAGTTATGATCAAGGCATAAGAGTAGTTAACAAGAATAGAGAAGAATAATGGAAAACCTGTACAAGATGGATACGCTATTGTGACTCCTTTTCAACGTACGCTGGTCGCATCCCAAACTCGAACATAAGCTGATCGGCAGACAAATATTGATATACCGCCAATTGGGGAATGAAGTGGGGCACGCCCCAGTTCGAGTGCACGGTAAACTTATGCGTCAATTCCCGTTTAAACGAGATCGTTGGATTATTTGGATTTAGCACTTTGATGAAGATGTCAAACCTGAAAAGTCAGTAAGGTCAGTAACAGCTGGAAATTCGCATTTGTGCGTCGATTCGATTTACCATCCTTCGGCACCATTCAGCAGTTCCAAGAAGACGCTAACGTACTGATCTTGTTCCCAGTGGCCGTTGCAGTCGATTCGGAGACGCCAAGCAATATTCTGCTGGTCCAACAATACTTTCGAAAACAGAATACGGTTTGCAGACTTGTGCTCCGAAAATTTCTCAACCAAGTACGTAAAAGTCTTGAAGCTCAACCTAGGAACGATTTTCAGATTTAATAGCACATAATTATCCCTTCAATCTTGAATCTTACCGTTTGGCTCGGTTTTCTGCCAAGGCAGTCGCACAACGATGACCATACATCTGATCCGTTGGCCTGGTTGCAAAAGCCATCTTGTAGCTATTTTTACCGTCTGCCTTCAGGCGGGCTTGGTTAATCGATATCAATCGTTGACAGGCGATAGACTGACTTCCCACTGTGAAGTCATCCACCGCGCAATACGATTCCAATGGACGATTGTTGCTATCGAATATCCTAAAACGATACTCGTATCGCTTAGGACTTCCGGCAGTCAACTTAAGATACACGCTGATAAATTTTCCTTTGGCATCACTGTAGCCACCAGGATAAACCGTAAGCTCCCACGCGTTGCCATGTTTGTCCTCAACAGAAAACAGTTGACTCTCTGCGTTCGTTTTCGTCAGGAAGAACGAAGTCTCGGAAAAATCAGTATTAGGCAGATTGTACAAAACTGTTGTTGATTGATCGTTTGCGGAAATCATCGGTTTCAAAGTGGCGATTTCTGCATGAACAGCACGCCGCTGTTGTACCCATTCCCACGGACTCCCCACGCGGATCAGTGATTTAATTTTGTTGAGTACCTTTCTATTGGCTTCCGACCGAGCCAAGTTATTTGTCTCCGACAATACCTGAACAGCATGGATCATTTCCATTCGCAGAGAATCCAAACTTCGCAACTTATGGCGGTGGTGTTTGTTTGCGGAGTTTTCTCGGCACTCGCGGCATATGCACACGTTGCACTGCTCGCAATAAAACTCTACTAAATTTCCATCACTGATACAACCATACCGGCCTTTGTCAGCTGGCATCTGGAACCCGAAACGGCATTTAGGGCATTCTAGTTTCTGCTGAAACCATTGCTGTAAACAAATATGGCAATTGCCTTGTTTGCACTGCGGGCAAAATATGGTCCACTGGAGCTTTCCATAACAGATTATACAATTGGGATCGACTTCGGCTATTTCCAACGGGAATAAAATTCCATGAATGGCCATTTTGCCTGCAAATGCAAGATCCTAATGAAGAACTCGAAAAAGTTATCCGCACTTTTGCTTGGCAAGCAGATTAGTTTACCTATACTATCCTCGGCTGGGTCTGAAGGAAAACTAAGCTCGATGCACTTGTGCTGTCGTCATGAAAACCAGCTGCGCGTCGCGGGAGTATGCTTGATTACTTTTTTTTTAATATCAACAAACGTCGAACTAGAAAAGTAGGGGTGTTCTAATAATCTTCTCCATGCGAATTCCCATTGCTTGCAATTCGACATTTTTCATTAGTCGAGGCGGGAGTGTGGCATCACATAACATGTCAAAATATCGAGTCAAAAGCTGTGTTGTTAAATTCACCATGTTTCACCAATTACAATTGCCTTTGGTGACTGAATTTGATGAGTTGCGCTGTCAGTTTTGGTATCATATCATACAACCGTGACACATGATTCATGAGTTTTGCAGTCAAAATTTAACTGATCTGAACTATAGACACTCAAGTAATAGACCGGACAACGTGCCGCCATGTTGTATCCAAAACGAACATTTCCTCGCATTACCCATACGATTTGACAGTTGTTTTGGATACATCAACTGTGCCAGACTCACGTTGTCCGGTCTATTACTTGAGTGTCTATAATCTGAACTCAGTATTGCTGGTTGCAGTTGTGATTGGACTCTAGAAGTGCTTTTCGCGCATTTTAAAGTGTGATAAAAGTGCACGTTTACGTCAAATCGTTTTGTTGTCTTCGGTGCACTTATCCTTTATGCTGAAAGGTATAAGCATAGACTAACTCTAAGACCAGTAGGTCCCATACAAAAACGATTTTTTTCTTGGCTCAGTCAGTACTAGAACATCGTCCCAAGCTCGGTCCCAAGCTCAATAATGCACCCCTTATAATGAACTCACATGAACACACTCTCAAATACTCTGTCAAAATAACACAGCAAATCAAAACAAAGGCGCAAATATGTATAACAAGGTGCTGGCTTCAAGGTGTAATTCGGACCAAGGGGTTCTACAACAGTGAACCAATTTCAAATCACTAGTTGCATATTGATTGTTGGTATAAGTTCACTGAAGATAGGAAACGATTTGACATAAACGTGCACTTTTATCACACTTTTTCTGTTTTTGTCAGAGTCCATTTTTAACTGCAATCAGCAATATATCCGGAATTTGATCCAATGTCATAATGTGGCAACAAGATCCGTAAAGATCAGGGTAAAGATAGCATGAGCTCTATTGGGACGTCTAAAAAAAATCAGAGTAATGATGGATCATTCAATATCATGGTTGCAATGGAAATTTTATCACTTCCCCCCAGGACACCCGGAACCTGTTCCGAGATCATAAAGTGGCAACACGATCAAGAAAAGTTACATGAGCTCCACTGGCATATATGTAAGGACATCTGTCGCTACAAAACAGTCATGAAACAATTCCACCATCTCCACCTACTGCTCCTGCCAACGTCGAAGAAGAATTCAGTTTCCATCCCACCAATATCGGAGAAGTACCCAGAAAGTTGTTCGAGATTAAATCTAACGCTACCAGGGGGTAAGTCACTCGACCACCTTGTGTTACCACCCTAAAAAACACAATCCGCCACACTTCAAACACACTCGCCACCACATGAAAGATAAATTCATATCTGGCACCACTTACACGAATCGATTGTTTGTTTTTGTTTCCCTCTCGCTTACACAAATGTAATTCAGACGATGCATATGTGAGCATGTATTAAACGTCTAAACCGTGCATGGTTGCCAATAAGCATAAATTTTCGATCGTAGCTTGTGAAAACACAAAAACACCTTCTGTCACCCCAGAAACACATTCGTACACGATCAACACAAACACAACGTGGCAGAGTTACTCACCCCCTGGGTCTCTTCCTATCATAAGATCCTTCCCCGTCCTAAAAACCCCTCCATAAATTTTCACGCTGATCGGTTGAGTAGTATTCGAGTTTATTTTTATATTTATCGATTGTGTTAATTTTATATGGATATATAGATTCCCTGAACTTTGGAAACATTCTCGAAAACTTTGTGTATAGATTGATAAATTTCTTGAATTTTTTTATGCTTCTCAGCTAAACTCCAGGAACATTTTCTTACTGATCCAATCTTCCAAACGAGGTGAGATGGTAAGTAAGGAATTGTAATTCCTGCATGAGTGTGTGTCCTCATAGTATGATGTGAAAGGTTGGACAGATGATGTGTACCATATTTTAATATGGAGTCATCATCATTATCATTATGGTCATATGAATGATTTTTGTATAGACTGCTTCTTCGGTTAGTCAGTGATCATCTCTTAAATTTCAGGAAGCTCTCTCCTGATCTTCTGTAAGGCTCTTTGCTAAAATGCTGGGAAGTTTCCTCCTGAACTTCAAGCAAAATTCCTTATAAACTTTTTGGCAGTCACTCCTTATTTCTTCAAAATTCACATCTAAGAACCCAACCTTACCTTCCAGAAACATTTGGTAAGTTTTTTCCTAAACATAGTTACTTTCTAAACTTCTGATAAGTCCTATCCTGAACTATGAGGAAAGTTTCTGCAAAACATTGAGAAAGTACTCTTCAAAATTTCTTGGAAAATCTTCTTAAGTTGTTAGAATTTTTTTATGAACTTCTGAGAAGCTCTTTTCTAAACTGCCGAAATAATCTCTTCTGAACTTTAGGGAAGTATTATCCCGAGCTCCGGAGAAGTTTGTTCCTGAATTTTTGAGAAATGTCTGCTTAAAAAGTTCTTCCTGCTGAAAATTTCCCCCTATATTTCTGGAATGTTTCTCCCTGATTTTATCAGAAGAATCTACCGTAACTTCTGGGATTTCGTGAACTTCGAGAAGTTCTCATTATGAAATGCTGGAATGTTCGATTCGAAACTGTCAGGAAGCTCTCTAGCACTTCTGGGTAGTTCCAACTAATTTTTTTGTTTCTTCGCAACTTTTGAGAAGTTCTCTTGTGAACTTCTGAGGAGTTCTTACCCGAATAAAAAATTCTCATAGATTTACAATTAAATATATTGTAACCATACAATAGAATCTATAGTATGTACAATTAAAAGTATTGTTCACAACGATAAGATGACAATAGGAGTTATTGTTACCACAATAGAATCTAATGTAAATTGAGACATCGACAATAGAAAAGAGGGGTTGCTATGTATCTTAACTGTAGAAAAAATCATTATTTTCCGAACAAATTTTAGTCAATTACAATTAACTGTATTGTTTCTCAATTGTTAAAAATCCTAGCATGTAAAGTGAATTGTAAATCTATCGTAATAACAATATGCATTTTTTATACATCTGAAACAATAAGATTTATGGTCGGAAATAGATTTTAATGTTATTTTATATTATTGTATTGTAATTGTATGGTTATTTTTATCCGGGTAGCTGATTTTTTTGAAAAATTTCTTCTTGACCCTACAAGTAGTTCCCGCTCTGGTAGGCTTCTTCCTGAAATTCTGGGAAGTTTTTTCCTGAGCTTATTTTTTCCAAACTTCTGATTGCTTCCATCTGGAACTGCGAGGAAAATTTTATTGAAACTTTGGGAAAGCCGTTTCCAAAATGTTCAGGAAAATTCTCTTAAATTTGTTCTTGAAGTTTCTTCCTGGACTTTTGAAAAGTTTTCTCCAGAACTTTGGGGAAGTTTGTTCCGGAACTATTTGGAAGTTCGTGCTGAAATAAGAAGGAAGTACCTCCAATGTTCCTGGAAAATTTGATTCTTTTCTCTCTAAAGAATTTTGAGAAATCCTTATTCGGAAATGTTAAAATGTTCTCCTCTGAGTTTTGGAAAAGCTGCCTAGCACTTCTCGGTAGTTCCAACTAACCTTTCGAGAAGTTTCTTCTGGAACTTCTGAGAAGTTATTTCCTGAGCTTGAGAGAAGTTCTTTCCTCAACTTCTATGACGCATCGTCCTGAGGATTTTTTTTTCCTGATTTTTTGAGAAATTATAAGTAGTGCCGTTCCTGGTTAGCTCCCGTCTGAAATTCTGGGAATTTTTTTTTCTGGACTACTGGGAAGTTCAATCTTAAATTTCTGGGAAGAACTCCAAAACCTCTGAAAAATTCTAAACTTCAGAGAAGTCCTCTCCCTCACACTTCTTCCTGAAGCTCTGATAAGTCCTCTCCTGATTATTGGGGAAATTTTGTCTTGAAATTCTGGTAAGTATGATCTTGAACTTCGGTAATGAATTTTTGAAGGATCTTCTTGCATGAACTGCTTCCTCCCAATACTTCTGAGAAGTTTCTACCTGACCATAGGAGAAGTTTTTTTTCGAGAAAGTCTCTTCGTTTTTCAAATATGATTTGTATTGTAGTGAACGTTTGTTTCTTCAAGGATTTCTACTTTAAATGATACCTACAACATTTTAAAATAATTTTCAAAAAGCTTTTTACCGTATCTACTCAGGGGGTAAGTCACTCGACCACCTTGTGTTACCACCCTAAAAAACACAATCCGCCACACTTCAAACACACTCGCCACCACATGAAAGATAAATTCATATCTGGCACCACTTACACGAATCGATTGTTTGTTTTTGTTTCCCTCTCGCTTACACAAATGTAATTCAGACGATGCATATGTGAGCATGTATTAAACGTCTAAACCGTGCATGGTTGCCAATAAGCATAAATTTTCGATCGTAGCTTGTGAAAACACAAAAACACCTTCTGCCACCCCAGAAACACATTCGTACACGATCAACACAAACACAACGTGGCAGAGTTACTCACCCCCTGTATCTACTATACTATTGAAATCCTCGTACGTTTTGAATCCGAACTTCAGAGAATACCTTTATTTGAAATTTACTAAATATTTTAAATGTCTGTAAAAGTCTGCAACATAAATAAAATGTCTGCATCGTTAAAAAAGTCTGCAATAAAAATGAAAAGTCGGCAAATTTACAGACATGTCTGTGAATATGGCATCCCTGATGTAGTGGCTGTTTCAGCGCTGCTGTCAGCCCTGGATAGTACACAATATCACAGTATGTGTACAGAGGTACGATGACAGCTTGGACAAGTTTTTTTTCCTTGTGGGCAGCGAGAGTACACTCTGGAACCTTCGAAAAGTTGGGAGGGTGCCGTAGACTTTCCTAACCACTTCGTTGACTTGGGGGGCCCAGTTAAGCTTCTTGTCCATGACGAGTCCTAGATTGGTTACTTTATCGGTGAGCTGGATGGTTTCACCGCAGAAGACGATATCGTTTTGTGGGGCAAGTGCTTCTTTGCTAAATACGATGGCTTGGGATTTTTTAGGGTTCGGCGTTAGCAAGTTTAGTGTGGTCCAGTTTTCGATTGACTTCAAGTCTTGGTTCATGTAATCGACTAGTCTCTCCATCTGATCCACAGGTCCAGATATATAGACCTGGAGGTCGTCTGCGTATAGCTGGTACTTGCATTTGAGCGTATTCGGGAGACTATTGATGAAAAGGCTAAATAGCAAGGCACTCAAACAGGAACCTTGTGGAGTTCCATCTTTCAGCTGCAGTTCCGTGGACGTAGAATCACCAAGCTTGACGACTTGGCTACGGTGTTCGAGAAATGACGAAACGAGATCACAAGCCGCGATGGCAAATCCGAACTCTTGACACAATTTCCTCTGCAGTATTCGATGTTTGACGCTGTTGAACGCTAGAGAGAGGTCGACGAGCACCATAACGGTGCAGTGTTGATTGTCAAGATTGGCGTTGTGCATGACTTCTACAAGTGCGGTGGTAGTGCTAAAGCCGCGGCGGTATCCTGATTGATGAGTGGACATCAGATGTGGGTTAGTGTCGAGATGGTCCGATATCTGCGCAAGCAGAACTTTTTCCAAAATCTTCGAGATCGCTGGAAGGACGCTTATTGGACGAAAATCTTTGGGAGCCGCTGCATTTGACGATTTGGGGATCGGCGTTACAACAGCTTTTTTTCAGGAGGATGGAAAGGTTTTCGCTGCGATGATTGCATTGAAGACATGATTCTGCAGAGGGAGTACGAAAGGACTCTGCATTTTCACAAAGAAATTGGTAGACTATCACATCCAGTAGCGTTCAGGGGGTGAGTAACTCTGCCACGTTGTGTTTGTGTTGATCGTGTACGAATGTGTTTCTGGGGTGGCAGAAGGTGTTTTTGTGTTTTCACAAGCTACGATCGAAAATTTATGCTTATTGGCAACCATGCACGGTTTAGACGTTTAATACATGCTCACATATGCATCGTCTGAATTACATTTGTGTAAGCGAGAGGGAAACAAAAACAAACAATCGATTCGTGTAAGTGGTGCCAGATATGAATTTATCTTTCATGTGGTGGCGAGTGTGTTTGAAGTGTGGCGGATTGTGTTTTTTAGGGTGGTAACACAAGGTGGTCGAGTGACTTACCCCCTGCACCTATGCGAATGCTTCACTTTAAAAATATGTCCGTGACAATAGTGTAAGGTTGCATCGCTACTTGATATCTTGAGGGACGCCATGATTTTACACAGCTTAATGAGATGAAGTCAAACGTCTGTCTGCGGTTGCATACAGTCCATGAAATAGATGCAGACATGTTTACATAATCACACAAATAGCGAAAATGACATATCTCGCTCTCTTATTACGTCTTTTCGTTGAAAGAAGTCTAATTTTCTAAAAAAAAAATTGTAGATATTCATAGACATTCCCAGACATTTCAAATTTTTATCACAGACATTTGAGAAAAATATCTGGCATCCCTGCACTACATCGTAGTTTCAAGGCAGCCGTACATTTTGTTTACGGCCAACGCAGACGTGACACCACAGCAGATGTTCGTCATACGATTATGGGCAGAGATTTCCACGAAAACGTTAATCTGCGCATTTGCTGCTTCTTACGGCGCGGTTACCATCGTGAATTACCTGCGTACTTAAGCTTGTAGTACACTGTTTGTCCAATAGCCAAATATTTGGCATAGGCAGCTAGACAACTGACAGATATCATAGATGAATTACCTGCGTACTTAAGCTTGTAGTACACTGTTTGTCCAATAGCCAAATATTTGGCATAGGCAGCTAGACAACTGACAGATATCATAGATGTTTGTCAGATGCCTATCTGCCTATGACAAATATTTGGCTATTGGACAAACAGTGTACTACAAGCTTTACTTCAACACCTTCAACCGGGAATCAACAACCGAGCAAAATCCTTCGTTCTACCACATCATTCAACCTCGGGCGGAAAGAGTGTACTCATCAGTGGTGCAGCCACCTGGAACCATCTGCCTTTAGCCGTCAGACAATAACCAACTGCAACAACATTCAAGAAAGCCTACCAAGAACTGCACTAAATATGTCGAACGTTTGTCAATAAGATAATTACACTTAGATATAACTATAGCTTCCCTAATCAAACTTTCTTTGTTACTTCCTTGACCTGAGCAAAAGTGTTTGTAACTAACAGGCTGCCGTTTAAATAAACTACAATTACAAATTCTGAGCAGTTTGATGCTGGAAAAAAATTAATAGTCTCGCTTCCTTTCCCATTTCCAGAATATCCGCCTCGGACGCGCTGAAGGAGGAGTTGTACGAAATCGACACCGACCACGATCGGTTGGACGAGCAGATGACCCGTTCGCAGGCGGACACCACCACCAAGCAAGGCTATCTCCTAAAAGGTCCCGACACCAATTCCGACCGTATGTTTGCCCACATTGGGTCCAAGTCCTTCAAGCGGCGCTATTGCTATCTCCGGCAGGAAATCGACGGCACTTACATCCTCGAGCTGCACAAAGACGAAAAGCACGTGGAAGCTAAGACAACCATTGTGATGGACTTTTGCACAGAGGTGGTGCCAAATCCGAAGAAGGGTCGCTACTGTTTCGAGCTGAAGATGAATGCCCCCCAGCAAAAGTCGTTCGCCCTCGCCGCAGACGACGAAGCGGATATGGAAGATTGGTTGAAGAAGATATCTTCAGTGATCCAGCAGAACAAATTACAGGAAGATAAGCGGTTGGCGTCTTTGGAACGACCAACGGCACCGACGCCACCTCCAGCCAGTCCAAGCACGATGATGATGTATGGCACGTTGAAGGGACTAGACCAAAGCATGAACCCGCAGCTGATGAAATATGGCCGCGAAACGGACATGTCGATTGCCCAGGCTAGGAAGGACAACCGACGGCGTTTGTTTGGAGCGTACCAACTACATGGAGCGAGTGGATCGACCAAAGCGACTGCATCTAGTAAGACGGAACCGGTGGAACCGTACCGGGAACAATTTGGACAGAGAATACTCCTGAAATGTGACTCACTCAAATTCCGACTACAAGCCCCGGTGGAAGGCACCTGTCCTTCGCCAGCGCCGAGTGGAGAAAGTGAAGTTGCGCTCTGTCAGGTAAGTGCATGGATGTCATCAAACCTAACTAAGTTACCATTTTTGTTCACTGATAATTTATTGGCTTCTCAGAAACTAAAATTGTTCTCCAGTCACGCCTTCTAGCTCAGGACGTGACTGCTGTCCTTAAAAATAAATTAGGATTTAAACAGAAAAAAATATATATAAAGCGAAAAGTTCAATCATCCACCGTCACGTGAATTACAGCATTCGGGTGGATCTTCAATTCGAGCAGTGTTTGACTTCCTTCGAGTGAGGCCAGATCTGTCTTGACAGCTGGGCAGAAGAACCTAACCGGCTTACCTTTTTGGTCGGCGCATTTGGTGGTAAATTTGTTCATTAGCTTAGCTTTCGTGTGATCTAAGGTTCGAGAACTGCGGAAGAATAGCCGTTCGGTCAGATCACCGGGCATTTTGAGCATGATGCGGGTCTTTTCCGCCGGCGGAAGATTTGCCTCGTCATCTGAGCTGAGAACCGGTGAGCTGGGAGTTTCCGTTGGGATTGTTGCTTGCTTTGAGGGAGAATTGGACGTCGGTGTGTCCGGTTCCATGTCACTTTCGCTGCTGTCGGTTATCTCTTGGAAATCTTCCTCTTCGTCTTCATCTGGAATCCATATGGCCTTGCTGGAACCGGAATTTTTCGACCCATTGGCGCTCGTCGAAGTGGAAGCTCGCGAAGTTGACGGAAGCATGAAGCTAGATTCGATGAACGTCACATCCTTCCCGTGAGGTGATTTGTTTTCCGTCATGAAAGTCTTCAAAGTGGAAAGAAATTTCACCGGATCAGCATCGCTGGCCGAGAATCTCCTCACCTCCTCACCGGTGCGTGGATCAATCATTCCGATGTAGGGCTCGTTGTTTACCTTGTAGAATGTTTTAAATTTGACACCGTCCGTCGTCTTGTTGGACGTTTGCCAAAAGATGAGATTATTCCTGAGAAAGTCTTTCAATTTGGGATCCGACCAGAGATCACGATTTAACGTCTGACAGCTGAAGTTTAAATCATCCTGAAGATTCACCAGAATCCATTTGTCGACGCTTTTTCCGGTTCTTTGAGCCATGTCAAAACTTCCCGAGAAGAGAATTTCGAATGGTGGCATGAACAACGCTTCCAGTCGGGTTATTTTTTTCGAAGACGGTCCCTGTCCTTCCATCAGCATCTGTTCCTGCAACTTCCCCTCCAGTTCAAAGTTGCGAAAGGGAACCTCCGTAATCGTTGCTCCCCGTCGCTTTAATCTGCCTCGTGTTGTATCCTCTTGCGGCAGTAATATTTCCGTCTTCCTCGGAATCGGCGCTCGGACATTGTCCTCGTCGTCATCGATTACAACCGGTGGCTCTGGGTTCAAAACTCCCTCCGGATTCTCAAAAAATGCGTTGATCGCTCCCTCTAGATTCCCATTGTATGCCGTCAGAAGGTTTGCTGCCTGTTCCGGTTTTAATCCGGTGATTTCCCGTAAGGATTTTACATTCTCCTCGGTAGACATCTGCAAAAAGAACAAGAAAAATCATTGATTATTTTTCCAGACTATCGTTTATTTTCACTTACCTTCGCTTATTTCAACACCCGACGGTTCGAGGCGGAGGAAAACGACCAAAACGCACTTTCAAAACAGAGCAGCAGATTGCCACAAAAAAAAGCAGCAGATGAAATTCCACGCCAATGGATGCGCTGGCGACGCAAGCTTCCTACGGAAGCTTTTCTGGCGTCGTTCGAGTCGTTTCCTGGACCAATTACTTTTGCTTAACACTTGTAATGGCCTTCACATCGTTTCAATGGTTGTTTTAAAGAGTTTAACCACGGATTTGCACTGAAAAATTAGAAACAAAACAAGAGCACTATTCGAAAACGCGACGATCCACGGCTGATGGTGTTGGTTCTGTTTGACGTTTCGCGTGACGTTTCTCTCGAGATGTTCGTATGTTGCTTGATGGTTCTCTCTTTGAGACGGTTCGGTCAGCACCCGGAGAGCGGGAGAGCGAAACATTCGGAGAAAGAGCATTTTGGTGAGATATTTTTGAAATCCTAACGAAACCAGCATTGGGCGATCTTGACGACGCGTTTCGAGCTGTGTTTGCGCGCGAATATTTTATAGTGAGTCACGTGGGGAGGGCAGAAAATCGTGCATCGAAATTACAGGGGAAATTGATTGGTTGCAGTTGGTTTGCAATGTAAATTCATTCGTCAAAGTGGCGTGGACACAGCTGATCGAACAAATTTTGCACTGCCCAGTTTAAGGCAAACATTGACAGATTCCCTTCGGCGACTTTCTCTTTGCATTCCCAAAACCAGCAGGTTATCAGCTGTATTGTCGTTGATACCCGGAATCAGTCACGCCCAAAAATGGAGTCTTCTCCAATTGTTTACTTCAAAGCTAAAATTAATATGCTATACAGCGCGTTATGCCCGAAGTTAGTTTTAACGTATTGAACAAGGGAAAAACCGATTGTTATCTCAAACGAAGCTACCCTGTATGGCATAAGCTCGTTTGGCATAAGGTCGTTCGGCAGAAAGTCGTTTAGTATAAAATCATTTGGTATAAGATTTTGGATAATTAATATTCATTTTTCATATAGGCCGTTTAACATAATGACCATTTGGCAGAAAACAAAGAAAAAATTAAAATCACTACGGTCATTTGGCATAAAGACTATTTGGCATAAATATCGAAAAATGAAAGGAGCTTCAGGTTCAGTTGGTAGAATGGTATGATTTGCACATTCAAAATTTAATCGGCATCCTGGCCATTCGGCATCGAATAGCGAATAGTTTGAGAAAGATTATTTGGAATGAAAATCTGTAAACTAACGTTGCATCCGAAACATTTAGCATAATGCCCGTTTGGCAGAAATACTAGGAAATAAGGTCAATTTCTAAACAATCGATCGAGTCCATTGGGCTTTATGATTTTGGCACTCAATTTCAATTTTAGAGAAAAATAAATAAAGAATAAATGAATAGAATCTAATATTTTTTACAGTCAGGCAAACAAACTTAAGAATTTCATAAAATTCAACTTACGAACGATGCTTTGGAATTTAATAAGGCTGACTTATGAATGGATTTTCATAATGTCGTTCCAAGGGGTGGATCGCTCAGCACACTTTTCTCCTGTGTAATTTTTTTAAGTGTTTCTACGAGCGTTGCAATGTTCTGGGAATAAGAAAGATAATTGAAGCGAAGATGACTACTCAAGCTGGAAGTTTTGGATCGGTCGGGGACACCGGAAGCGCAACAGCAAACGCGAATCCACGACAGGCAGTGGATCGGCGTTTCCTGGGCATTTGCGATGAAAATGACCCTCATGCGAGAAGGAAGCTTGAGTGCGGTGATGCCGCAAGAAGGGCAGACTGCGGACGAAGAAACAAAATTATGGGCGTTGTTCACGATGTGTCTTAGCCTGGAGAAAATTAATTACATCTTGGTAATGGACGCCATAGACGCTAAGGACGCTTGAGACAAACTGAAGGTCGCGTTCCAAGATGATGGGATTTATCGGAGGATCGGAGGATTGTTGCAGCAACTGACTTCGATCTGGCTGGACAATTTCGACTTTACGGAAGCCTATGTTGATGCGGTAATGTCAACGAGCCACAAGTTAGCTGAAATCAATTTTGCGGACAGCGACGAATGGATACTACCGAAATTCTACGCTCCCATAAAGATGGGATTGGACGTGTCTGGACAGGCGCTCAATGCTGATGCTGTTAAATCAAAGATCCTGCAGGACGTGAATGTCAAGATGGGATCAAAGAGTAGCAACGAAGAAGGAGCGTTCTATAGTGATCAACATAAACGCAACCGGAAGAATGGTGGTCATAAGAAGGGCGATGGTTCCTGCTATAACTGTAAGAAGCAGGGCCATTATGCAGTTAACTGTCCAGAAAAGCAGCAAAACGAATCGAAGAAGAAAGGCCGAGCAATGTGTGCGGCGACAACGTTGACGACGAGCAATAGTACTTAGATTCTGGTGCCACTACAGATATGGCCAGAAGCGGAGCAGAATTTACATCGAAGCAGGAAGTATCGTATCATATTGGGATAACGAATAAAAGCAACGTGACGGTGAATTCCTAGGGTTCGGTGAATCTGGAGTGTGTCGAGGGGCCTGTCGAAGTTCAAAAAGTTATGGAGGTTCCTGATCTAGCTGCGAATTTACTATCCGTCAGCAAGATTTGTTCGAAGGGGTTCAACATGACGTTTACTGCAACGGACTGCAAGGTGCTAATGAAGACCGGAGAAGTATTTGCCAGCGGAGTCGCAGAAGGAGGACTGCATAAGCCAAACCGGAAGCAGGAGAAGGGGTTTGTGTGCAACGAGACTTAGAAGTGGCACAGGCGATTTGGCCATTTCAGCATGCAGAGTATGAAGATATTAATTTTTTAATTCTGACAAGTGAAACTATTAAAAAAACAACTTCAAAATATTATGCAATAATAATGATTGCAAGACAACATCATTCTGTTTCACCATGAAACACGCTACAAAAAAAAAACAGACTGCCTAAACTAACGAATCAACCACTGATTTCAAACACCATAACGTGCACATTGCGGCTGGTCAGCTTGCTGTCGGTTTGCATAAATGTCACTTTGGGAACTTCATGCCGGTTTGTAAAAATAAAAAAAGTATTAAATTTTTTTTGGTTTAAAAATCGAGAACAAACAGCTGAGATCTAAAAACAATATTTTTGTGCTACTAAGAACGCCCGTCATCGATATAGATGAAAGAAAAACATTTGAAAAAAAATTAAAACCCCCTATTCCGTGGTCATAAATTTCCGTTTCCCAAGCTACCGTTCTAAATTTCCCTGAGAATAGCACTCATGTTGAAACAGCTTAGTCGGGCAACACAACACACGACCAGTGGTCCTCCAATACCGAGAGCTACTGCGTTTGCGGCAATTTTCCATTGCGAAGACAACTTACGGTTTTATTTGTTTATTTATTTGATTTAATTATCAACACACTAATTTGGTGTCCAAATGATAAAAAAAAACTATGTTAACGCTAACAAAAGCTGAGGGTTATTCCGAGAGTCGAAGTGACGTTTGTCACTTGGTGAAGTGAGAAGAGTCACCTGCAGTGACGTGACTCTCCGTTTGATTTACCCAGAAGAGTCACGTCACTGCAGGTGACTCTTTCCGCTTCACCAAGTGACAAACGTCACTTCGACTCTCGGAATAACGCTCACTGTCTTCTTGTATAGTTTCGCGACATATTGAAATCGAAAACAGACGGCACACAATTGAAGGCACGTTGCAAAGCAATCATTCCAGAGTTCGTCCCGTAGACGGTTCCCCTGTGTGGAACTCTAAGGAGGGAGGTTTTTCGTAAGATACGGCTCCGAACCTGGAGTGGAAAATCAGCGAGCAGTGAAGGGCAGTTTATTCGATCAGACACGACGAAATTGGAGAGTGTCCAAATGAATCATAAGGCAGCGACACTCGTAACTCGGATGGTTAGAAGGGTCCCTCCAAGGCAGTCTAGGAAGAGCGTATCGGATAAAACGTCGTTGAATTGACTGAATGCGTTCGACGCCATTTTGAAAATTAGGGTTCGAGAACGGGGAAGCATATTCCAGGGTGGAGCTTACCAACGAACAGTACTGCGACTTAAGGCAGTACACGTCCTGAAATTCTTTAGCCACGCGAAAAATGAAGCCGAGATTTCGGGAAGCTTACGTTATGATGTAGGACATGTGAGTTTATCGTCGAGTATTACATCAAGGTCCTTTACTTGGTTGTCTCTTTGCAGAGGAGCTCCAGCCAAGGAATAACCGAAGATAATAGAAGACTTCCTCCTAGAAAAAGCAACAACGGCACACTTCAACGGATTCAAGAGTATACAGTTCACCTCGCACCAGCTTTGTACTGTCTCTAAATCTGCCTGCAACTGTAAAGCGTCCCGTAGCGAATCCACGCGAGTGTAGATTTTAAGGTCGTCAGCAAAGCATAGCCGATGAGATTTCAGCAACAGGTTGACATCGTTGAAATACAAGAGAAAAATCAGCAGCCCAAGATGATTGGCTTGAGGAATGCCGGACAAGGCGGGGAATGAAGAGAATAGCTCATCGCCAATTTTAATCTTGAGAGTTCTGCTACAAAGATACGATTTGAACCAGTAAAGCAAGAAGGTGCCAAAGCCAAGTCTTTCCAGTTTTGCCACAGCGATGTCATGGTTGATTCTGTCGAAGGAAGCAGATAGGCACATGTAGACAACGTCCGTTTGTGAATCAGATGAAATCCCATCCATGATGAAGAAAATGATTGGTAGAAGGTTTGTGGTCGTTGAACGCTTCGGCATGAATCCATGTTGATCGTCGCTGATACATTGCAAAGTTCAAACAGCTTAAAAGCTGCGCACAAGCTCGAAATTCCATGGTAGATATCGGCATTTCTTCTAACTCCCTTGTTGTGTACGGGAACCATGTAGACTTTTTCCATGCTAGAGATGTTGACAACGGCCTCAGCGATAACTCCGTTCCGAGAGATGGATGAAGGTAAACCGTTTTCCATGCGTTGCTTCATGCGGTTAAAATCCCCGATTATTACGATTTCGTCTCTAAAGGAAGCATCTCCAAACATTTGTTCAACTGACTGAAGGTGCACATTTATGAAATCATCGTTGCTAACTCTATCAGGAGGAAAGTAAACGTCACATAGATACAGAGTATGATCCTTGAGATTCAACGAGATCCGAATTTGCTCTGCCGATTTCCAAGATTCATCTTCAACGATGTGCGATTCTAGACCGCAACCTACAGCGATTAGAACGCCTCCACCAGAAACCTTTCGACTATTCAGTGCACTTCGGTCGCACCGAAATACCTTGTAGGACGAACCAAGAGCAGCTATGGAGGGAGTGTTATCATTGAGCCATGTTATCACGATAATGTCGTACAAACAGTCCGAGTTAACCAGAATGTATTGAATTAGACTAGAGTTCATACCGCCGACATTCTGGTATTAAACTCTGATATTGGAGGAGTTGCACTCTGAGTCCGTGCACTCTGAAGAGTTAGCGGTATTGAACGAGGTTCGTGAGCGGCAGTGACAGCTGCTGACCGCTAGCGGTGGTGTTTCGTCGGTGTAACGTCGGTCATTGCTAGTCTGGCAGCAGATTCCAGTCGCCAATTTGCAGAGATATTGCGACTTTGGATCGACGAAGGTTGACTACAAACGGCGAATTGATTAGCGCTGGAAATGTTCGAGATAGCAGCGTACTTGCCCCTTGAGGCTAAGGGCAAGTGTGCGTCCCGGTGTCCAAATTGCATAAGATGACTGAACGCGGTGTAACGAAGCATGACTGAAAACAGCAAATTGATCAGCGCACGAAATGTTCGGATTTACAGCATACTTGCCTGGAATCGGTGTTCGAAAGACCCCCTCTTCCAACTCAAACACAATGCATCAGGTCCGAAGTGACATTGGGAGACTCTCTTCGCCGACTTCCGGTTTGCGTTCCTACGGTTATGTAAAAACATGTTCAAGTATTTTCAACATACTGTACGGTAATATAGAGTGTAGTTCAGGATCGGATATGCCAAAAACATCAGCAAATCTTTAATTGTTATATTTTTGTATTCTCCGTGCCTGGAATAACGATTATGATGTAGAAGGAGATGTTCGCTCAGCACCATGAGACACCAAGAGTGGACAGTAATGTTTGCTAGAATGAAAGATATGAAGAGAAAATGTTGAAAGTTCCGCCAGTGTACGGTAGGTTGGAAATAGAATAGAAGTATTGAAAATTGTTTTTGAGCGAAAGGGCATGGGTAAAGTAGTACTCGAACCAAGGACGGTACCCTTTGCCTACTATCCCACTGCGGGGTAGGTCGAGGCACGGACGAATCTGCCACTTCAATAGGCAAAAGTAACGTGTTGGTACATGGAATGCGTGACGTAATTAATGGACGTTCCCATTTCACCATTTGGGTCTACCGCTTTACTGTTAGCATGTTGGTGCTGAGTAAATAAATAAATAAATAAATGACAATCCGAAGAGAAAATCGGTGAAGAGAATCTATCAAAGGTCCTTTTTTCAAATGCTACGTGAGGAAGCGGATTTTTTACCGACTTCTCTAGTAAATGTGATTTCTGCTAACGAACGTTAAACTAACAGCGCTTTTTCTTTTTCGCAGCTCGAACCGTACCTCTCCAGTGTGGCACTTTACGACGCAAAGAACGGTCGCAAACTGACCGAAAACTTCTACTTCGATCTGAACAAAGATCACGTACGGGACATGCTCAATGCCAGCTTGGAGGGCGAGAAGCCACAGTGTACCTCTCCAAAGCCAACGAGTAAATCGCACCAGAATGGTAACGGCACACTGCGGCACTCCAAGACCCGTTGCGACACCAGTGACGATCTGCATCCGGATGTGACGAAGGAATGGACGGCCCGTGCGAAGAATGCCATTTTCAGCGTTACTTCACCCAATTCGGACATCTTCGTGGTGGTAAAAATCGATAAGATCCTGCAAGGAGCCATCAATCCTTCGACGGAGCCGTACTTGAAAGCCTCGAAGGATGTCAAACTGCTGTGCAAGCTCCAGAAAACCGTTCGGCAGTATGCACACAAATGTGGCCATTATCGGATGCCGTTTGCGTGGGCAGCAAGGCCACTGTTCCGGTTGTACAGCAGAGACTTGGATACTTCGTTTGATTTCCCGGCGATCTACCGACAGGAGGGGGCCAAGTTAAAGGATGAAGAACTGTTAAAGCTGCTGGCAGAGTATAGGAAGCCGGATAAGTTCAGTAAACTCACCGTAATTCCGGGATCGTTGAAGATCTACATCGAGGCTTTGAGCGAGTTCCCACCAAGTAAGTTCCGAAATGTGCGTTTGTAAATGTTGTATTCTGTATATAATGAGTGCGTATTGAACTAGATTGTCTAACAACTACCCTGGTCCCATTGAAACCATTCCCGTCTCCACCGAGTGTTGATCCTACCTTGGAAATAACGGAGTTTGAAAATCGTGGTTCCGATCAGCACTTGAATCCGTATGCAAACTTCGTAAATCACTTGTACGTGTATCCATTGCAATTGAACTACGACAGCCAAAAGATCTTTTCCAGGGCTCGCAACATAGCGGTATTGGTCGAGCTTCGTGACAGCGATACCACCGAGGCGAGGTCTATCGAGGTGAGTTTTGTAAAGGGTACATCCTCATAACAGATTGATAACCCAAATTCAATTTCAGTGCATCTATGGCCGTCCCGGTCAACCGACGCTCGTCTCCCAGATGTCCTGCCCCGTTCTGCATCACAACACTAGTCCCTCGTGGTACGAGGAAATCAAACTCAGGCTTCCTCTACGGATAACTGCCCAACACCATCTGCTGTTTTCGTTCTTCCACGTATCGTGCAACATTGCCAAAAAGAAGGATCTAGTATCGACAGCTGCCGAAACTCCCGTCGGTTATGCCTGGCTGCCACTGCTGACAAAAGGAAAACTGAACATCGAGGAACAGTGTCTACCGGTTGCGGCTTCACTGCCTGCAGGATACCTTTCGATTCAGCCTCTTGGTCTTGGCAAGGGGGTAAGTTTCACACGTTTCAGTCCATGATCGTCATAGCAGTAGTCTTCCATCAAAGTCGTTCGAAGTATCTAACTGACTAATACACTCTCAGAACATTACCATTAACCAGTAGTGAATCTAACCTAGCTTCTGTATCTCCTTCTATTTCGTGTCATCTTGCTGCCCTCAAATGGCCACACGCTACAAAAATTCCATCCCCCCAGCAGAACTCCGGTCCAGAAATCCAATGGATCGACAACCAACGACAAATCTTCACCATCACCTTCCGGCTGGACTCAACAGTTCTTACCACGGATCAACACTTGCACAATCTGTTCCTGCATGCCGAACGGCTTCTCGATCAACCCAAAACGGCGGCCCTTCCAGCTGAATCCGAAAGCTGCAAAATATTAAAAGCTGCCCACGCCATCCAGATCAACTCGCTGATCACTTTCCTACCGACGATTTTGAATCAACTGTTCACCCTACTCGTTGCCACACAGAGCGATGAAATCGGCCTTAACGTCATACGGCTGCTCGTAAACACGTTCCACATGATCTCCGAAGAAGCCAAACGGAAAGAATTGCTCTTGTCCTATGTCAGGTTCGTTTTCCGGATCGAAGCATTCCCGGTCAACGGTTGCTCACCAACTTCCCAGCAAGTCAGCACTGTCCATGGTGAACTTTGCCGTCATCTGCCAACCCTCCTGCACCAGAACAATACGGACTTTTTACTGGTCAATAAGTTTATGAAATACTCCGGGATCTTTTTCGACATCATCATCAAAAGCATGGGTCAGTTCCTACTGACCACTGGACGCATCAAGATGCAACGGAGTGAGCGTTTCCCGAAAGAATTCTCTACCCGCATAGAGTCGCTCTTTAGTGTTCTTCTCCCCTATCTGAACTCCCGCCACAAAGATCTTCCAATGGAAACCGACACGCTAAACCAAAGTATGTCCGTATTCGTGAAACGATGCCTCACCTTCATGGATCGTGGCTTCGTGTTCCGCTTGATCCGACTCTACATGGATCGGTGGTGTCCCGGAGATTCGCGTGTCCTACAAGAATACAAGTTTGCTTTCATTCGTGAGATTTGCTCCCATGAACACTACATTCCACTAAATCTACCATTCCTGCTAAGCCCAAACAATCGCCCACCGGACTTGCTTCAGCAGTTCTGCCTTTCCGAAGACTTCTGCCGGCAGCACTTTCTGGCCGGAATGCTACTACAAGAGGTTAAAAGTTCGCTCAACGAAATCAGCCACATTCGAAGGCTGGGATTAACGATACTGAAGGATCTCCTTGCCAAGCACGACTTGGACGATCGGTACCAAAACAAAGGGCAACTCAGTCGAATAGCTTTACTGTACGTACCTTGGCTGGGTATAGTTCTAGAAAATCTGAATCGCATCCCGGACGGATTGGATAAGAAGAAACATGATTCCATCGGAACCAATAGGATGTCCTGTAGTAGTAGCTACGTATTCGCTCGAGAGTCTACTCCGGCAATCGTTCCACAGAGCGTCACATCACAAACCAGCACACCCAAGTCCCGAAGCAATCGTGTAACGATGCACTTCGACTGTCCAAGTCCCATCAGGTCGTCGCTTCATCTGAAGGACACAAGCTTCCTGGCGGCAATCGCCGGCCAGATGGCCTTGTCGAATGGTCATTCCACTACATCCCTAAACTCTGAATGCTCAACACTATCACAGGACGGCACCGTCGTGATACGTCACAACTCGACTGAAGTTAACGGCTCGGCCAGACCTAGCCATGCGAGATCCATTAGCGTAACGCAACCCACCATTATCCAAAGAACGGACAAGTTCACCCCCACAGAAACCAAAGATCTGCTCATAAGCTTCCTATTTGTAGTCAAGCATCTCGCGCCGGATCACATGCTTGCCTGGTGGCATAATTGTACAGAAAGCGAAACAGTACAATTCTTCACCGTTCTGGACCTAAGTTTGCTATACTTCCGGTACGTCGGCAAAAAGAACATTCAAATCCAGCAAGAAGCCGGCAAGGAAACCAGAGCCACAAAAGCTGCCAAAGCCAGTACCCTTCCAGCGAGGATGATGCCTCCAACTAGTGAATCGGCTGGATCCTTCGATTCCGGAACGCTTAATCATCCGCAAACCCGGGAAAATCTAGTCGAAGAAACGATGCGCCTTCATCGAGCGCTCTACGAATCGAACCTGGCCACGGAGATCGGGTTGATTATCCTCGATTGCATGGGACTGTACTCAATACAATTCCGAGACTCAATGCTGGAGAGCTCCGTTCTACCAAAGGTCGCACGAGTCTATCTACGGTTTTTGCAATTAGGGCAGTCGGAATCCCTTTCCAAACATGTCTTTGCAGCGCTTCGTGCATTCATTAACAATTTCTCGCAAGCACTATTCAAGGGAAACGCCATTCTATGTGGACAACTTGTTTACGAATTGCTCAAGTGTTGCGACAGTCGGCTATCAAGTCTACGACAGGAGGCTTGTGCAGTTCTCTACCTTCTGATGCGAAGCAACTTCGAGTTCAGCGGTCGCAAGGGATTAACCAGAGTTCACCTGCAGGTGATCATCTCGGTGTCGCAAATGATCGGTAACGTGATTGGGTTGAACAACGCCCGCTTCCAGGAATCGCTCTCAATCATCAACAGCTATGCAACGAGCGATAAGGCAATGAAGGGAACCGGATTTCCGATGGAAGTTAAAGATCTAACCCGACGAGTACGGACTGTTCTGATGGCCACAGCTCAGATGCAGGCCCATCACATGGACCCGGAACGGTTGCTGGAACTACAGCATTCACTGGCAAACTCGTACGCATCGACACCGGAGCTGCGGCACACGTGGCTGGTGACGATGGCCCGCAATCACGAGCAGAACGGAAACCTCTCGGAAGCGGCCTGCTGTTATCTGCACATCGCGGCTTTGATCTCCGAGTACCTGAAGCTGAAAGGCTGCTGCTCGGTGGCGTTCGGGGCGGAGTCGTTCGTCAAGATCTCCCGGAATATTCCGCGGGATGAGAAGGGCCTGAAGCTGGATAGTGGTGCGTCGGATTCGCAGTACACGGAACAACTGCTGCTGGATCAGCTGAAAGAGTGTGCCGAGTGTTTGGATCGCGCCGAACGGCACGAGTGCCTAGGTGAGCTGTACCGGCTGATTGTGCCGATTCTGGAGGGCCGCCGGGACTTTCCGGGGCTGGCGCAATGCTACGAACATCTGATGCAGTCGTACAACCGGGTGATCGAGTTCAACCGGAGCGGGAAGCGCCTGCTCGGGCGGTTCTATCGGGTGATCTACTACGGGCAGGTAGGTGGATAGTTGTTTGTATGGGGAGGGGTGATTTGTTTTCTTTTTCAGAAGGTTTTCGGCAAAATCAAATCAGTAGGCTATGTTTGGAAATAAGAATATATGCTTTTCGATTTTTTTCGATCTTTCTAAATTGAAGGGATCTGTACACTCAGGAAATTGTCCGTACGATTTTTATACGATCGGAACTATGAACCACAAAGCAAAGGTCCAAGACTCATTCCATACGAAATCGTATGAAATGATTATTGTTGCATTGGTCGAGAAAATCAAGCGTGTACAGTCTCGTGGGATCGTGATGTTCATGGTTCGAATCCTGATGGAAACTTTTTTTTCTGTGAGGAAAATTTTCATACGATCATTCTATGAATTTCTTTCCATTATAAAATCGTATGAAATCGCAATAATATCTTCTGGCAAATTTCGATACGATAGTCCTATGGATTCCTCTCGATGAATTCTTCGCTAAGTGTAGATGCTATACAGGGTGCGGCAGAAAATAACACGAAAATTTGTTCTATTTCTTTCATATCCCATTTTCAACAAATTCAAGCAATAATATCAACATTTTCGAATGCAGTTATCTTTATGAAGTCCTTTTAAACAAATTTATTCAATGTGTCCTCCATTTTTATTAATAACATCCCCGAGCCGACGCCGGAAGCCAGAGCATGCCATTCGGACGTAGTTCTCCGACATTGACTGCCATGTGCGTGTTATGGTTGACTTCAGGGTTTTCACACTAGGGTGTGATGTTTTGCAGGCTCGTGCTTCAACATATACCACAAATCCTTCGGCCAAAACTTCATGTTATCGTTCAACCATTGTTGGGTTTGATTGGACGTTTGACACGGCGCTCAATCCTGCTGTAGGACTACGTTTTGGACCTCGGAAAGTTGACCTTCACCCAGGGAAGCACTTGCTCCTTTAAAAAACCGATATACACTCCAGCATCTATGAAAACATGCGGCATTTTCAAACCGTTGGACGCCACCAAGCCAAACATCATGACACCAGCCAGATGTTTGGTTTGAAATTTGAATTTCATTTTTTCCGGAACGTTCTCCATTTTCTGCGGTGAAATGAACCGGTCCGTGCGGCTATTAGCTACAGCATCGATGCTGAAAAGCGTTTTGTCGGAGAGCAGGATTATAATTTTTTCCTTCTTCAACAAGGAAAGCAATCTCTTGGAACGAGTCACTCGTAGTTCCTTGACCCGGTCTGTAATCAAGTGGCGTTTCACTCTGGCTCTGGAAGATGCATGCAGGTCTTCTTTGATGATTCTCCGCATGGATTTCTCAGAAATATTGGCTTCTTTTGCAAGTTTGCTTATGGAGCAATTTTTGCACAGACCGATTTGATCACGTTCGGCGTGCGAGCAAGGCGCGGACGTCCGCTTCCCGGCTTCCGCTGCTTAGGACCATCCTGCAGGGTTTTTTTTATGCAGTAAACTGTTGCCAAATGGCACCCTAACACCTTGGCAATCTTTTTCGGCTTCTTCTGGGTGAGCAACAAACTGGTGATCACTTCTTTCGCGAACATTTTGACGAATTTGCAATAAAACAAATAGAATGTTTGAAAGTAAACATAAACAAATACACTTTCGGCAGAAATTAGTCACTAGCTACACGAATTAACCCAATACTCAAGTTTGAACATTTTCGCACTATTTTCTGCCGCACCCTGTACTTTAATCCAGTACCAAAAATACGTACTTGACTAAAGAAGTACAACCAACAATCAATATGCAACTAGCGATTAGAAATTGGCTCACTGCTGTAGAACCCCTTGGTCCGAAGTACACCTTGAAGCCAGCACCTTGTTATACGTATTTGCGCCTTTGTTTTGATTTGCTGTGTTATTTTGACAGAATATTTGAGAGTGTGTTCGTGTGAGTTCATTATGAGGGGCGCATTATTAAGGTTGGGACCGAGCTTGGGACCGATGTGCTAGTACTGAATGAGCCAAGAAAAAAATCGAATTTGTTCGGGACCTACTGGTCTTAGAGATAGTCTACACGGTTGTTTGCAAAAACCCATTAATGGGTAAAAAAATACCCATATTCAAATAGCTCTCCTATCTGTCATAAAATGGTGGAATTTCTCAATCACACAATGGGTAAAAAAATACCCATTAGAGGAAATCTCATAAAAAAAAAAAATTGGGTGAAAAAAGTTCAAAGTTGGTGGAACATGGAAGCATGAACATGGAGGAACTTAGAAGGAAGTTGATCACAGATTCATATGGAAAGATTGAAGGGTAAGGATTATTATTCTTATTTATTTGAAACGCTCATTTATTTTAAATATTATCAAAGATTATCCCTACCCAATTGATGGCTGTGTATACATCGAAGAAAATACATTGGGTGATTTGGATCAGCACATCAAATTTGGGCCTAACCTCAACACTTTACTATCAACATTTTGGAACCTCAGCCGGCACATGTTTTTATGTATACAGCTAAATAAATTGGATGTGAAAGCTCGATTGGAGGATTTATTGGATTTATAGATGGATTCTTTGTTTCCATAAGTATATCAGAAAAGGCATGAATAAACACAAGTACAAGTATTTTCATTATTATTTATTGCATTTATTGATTAAATTCCATGAAAACCATGAATTTATAATCTACCGAACTGCTACATAATCTATATGCAAAAATGGGTAATTTTTTACCCATTATGAGAGATCCTGGCTTCTTTACAATGGGTGAATAAATACCCATTTTGTGATATACACTGCTTTTACCCGTTAATGGGTAAATCGGGTTTACCCATTAAATGGGAAGAGGCACTTCTAGCGAAAATGGGTGTTTTTTCACCCATTAATGGGTTTTTGCAAACGACCGTGTATGGTACAACGCTGTACCAACAATCTATATAATACTAGCGATTTGAAATTGATCCACTGTTGTAGAACCCCTAGGTTCGAAGTTCACCTTACAGTCTACACCTTGAGCTTTTCAGTACTTTTCGGTACTAGTATCTTTGGTTTTGTTTTGATTCGCTATGTTGTTTCAACACAATATTTGAGGGTGTGTTGGTGTGAGTTATTAGGGGCAAATATTAAGCTTGGGACCGGTGTGCTAGTACTTCCTGAGCCAAAAATTATCTAGAGTTTTTTTTTTCATCAGGGCGAATCTAACATTGAGAGACTCTCTTTGGTTACTTTCTCTATTAATTCATATTCCAATCACCTTTACGTTTTTCATTCTACTTTTTGTAGAGTATGCTAGCCAGCACTGTTGTATTTCGATTATAAAACTTTTGAGAGATCCTTTAGTACAGATCTCTCATAAGTTTTATAATGGCGCTGTAATAAATGAAAGAAAGCGAGACCGGAGAGAATCTCTCAATGTTAGATTCACCCTAATGATTATCCAGCCGCTGGTTGTACGTTGTATGTCTGTCCCAGGCTTCAATGACACTCATAGCCATCACGAAAAATACGGTTTGAATTTAATTCTAACCAGAGAAAAAACACGGTTACATTTTACTAGTGTCAATAAGAATAACCAAGAAGGAAAAATGCACTTAGCAAAATCATTGCATGGTTTTCAGGTTAAAACAAAACTGGTACGATCTGTGTTGCCAGGAAACAAAACTTCTCCTCAGCGTATATCGTTGCTTCAATTCAGGACATCAATGCAACATAGCTTCCTCAACGCACCAAGCCGTATTCTTGGGAGATTCTTCTCCCAGACTGCTGATGGTGAAGTTGTTCTTCAGTGTCTGCTTCAATGAATCGATGATAGTTTTATCGTCACTTGAAATGATCAATTCGTCGACATAAACAAGAACAAAACAGATCTTGTCTGCTACTCGGTTTCGATATAAGCACAGATCCGAATTACATCTCTTGAACCGCTCCTTAACCAGAACTTCATAAAGGCGGTTGTTCCGGGATCGCGCCGCTTGCTTAAAGCCGTATAAGCTCTTCTTAAGACGGCACACCTTGTTTTGGGCACCATCAATAGCAAACCCGGTAGGCTGACGGATAAAAATCTCCTCCTCAAGGTTGCCGTAGAGAAAGGCAGACTTCACATCATACTGTTTAACTATAATCCTTCTTTTTGCAGCAACAGAAAAAGTGCCCGAAATGTAGTCAAGCGTACAACCGGTGCGAAGATTTCATCGTATTCTGTGCTATACCGCTGGTTAAAGCCTTGGGCAACAAGCCGTGTCTTGAAACCCTTAACTTCTCCATCTACATCCCGCTTTCATTTGTACACTTATTTGCTTCCAAGTGCTCCCCTTCCTAATGGCAGGTCCACGATCTTCCAGTACGGCTTCAAAACCGTCTGCCAAATCACAAATCTTCACAATGTCGTCACAGTTTCTGTGGCGACGATGCAAACCATGAATGCAGTCACTGTCCTTCTGAGCCAACGTTGCCGATTAACCATTTACTCGCAAAACGAAAAGGTTGCACTTCAGGTCCGCGTATGCACCGACAATACCGTCACGTGCGATTGCAGATCCCTTGCAATCAAATGTCACCATAAAACCTTAGCGCACGAGTGTTTTCACGGACAGTTGATTCGTGTTCATTTACGGGACCAACAAAGCTTCTTCCCGTTATAACACGACTGTTGTTCTTGACATCTAATACTTTCATCACTCTGGTACCGTTAGCCACGAAGACCACTTCCCGAACAGTTTCATCGAGGGTATCAAAAAAATCACGGTGATTCACTATGTGGCAAGTAGCACCAGAATCCAAAATCCCCAATCTTTCCGCTGACTGAGGACTCACTGTGAGAAATGCCCATTCGCAATGTTCAGCCGGCATGGTTACTGCACTGTGAATCTTTTCTTCAATTTGATTCGTTTCTTTATTTTTCTTACTTTTATTCTTACAAAAAAAACCTTCACTACATTAGCACTCGGTCCAGCACGCAATGCCACCTCCGGATCATCTTCTTTAGAACGATTATTTCGCTCACAATTTCCCCATAACGAATTTCAAGGTCAAGTCCTCATCTGTCACAAGAGTTTCGTACTCCTCAGACAAACTACTAGATAATATTGACAGAGATCATTAAGTACTTTGTCCTCCTGCAGATCATTTAGCTTCTCAAAAAGTTCCGTAAGGCGACAGATATGCGCCTCAATGTCACCGCCTCTTTCGAGCCTGAGACGGCAAATTTTTCGAAATTTTAAGCGACACTTTCGTGGTGAGCGTGCGCTTTACATGAAATGTCTCCTGGTTTTTCAATGCCTCCGCCGCTGATTTCCTTCCAATTGTGGATCAATTGACCATCGTCCACTACCAAACCAATTGTAGCCATCGTCTGGTCGTTTTTGCTGGCCCATTCCGAGGTTATCACTTCAGGCTTTGCCTCGCTAATAGCAGTCCAACTACTTTCTTTCAAAAGGAGCAGCTTCATCCGAAAGCTGTCATAATTGAGTTTTACACCATCCTAACATAACCTCGCAAAATGAATCGGATGAATTTATTTTGACAGGAGTCCGTGGTTTGTTTATTTCATCTGTTTGAATTCGAAAACAAACAAACCACGAATACCTGTCAAAACTGAATTCCATTCATCTGGATGAGCCACACGTTCACTAGTGACGTCATCTTGCAAAATTCTATGCGACCCGTGTAACTTATAGACACTCAAGTAATAGACCGGACAACGTGCCGCCATGTTGTATCCAAAACGAACATTTCCTCGCATTTCCCATACGATTTGACAGTTGTTTTGGATACATCAACTGTGCCAGACTCACGTTGTCCGGTCTATTACTTGAGTGTCTATAGTGTAACTGGGCAAAAGACACCAACCTTTCCCCAAAAGCCATTGCAGCAACAAGAAACAAACCGCCACTGTTGGGCACAGGCAGTTTTCGGATCTTTGGAATTATAAAATACGCAGTTTATCACGAAAAACACGGATTGAATTTAATTCTAACAATAGAAAACACGCGGTGACATTTTACTAGTGTCAACAAGAATAACAAAGAAAGAAAAATGCACTGAACAAAATCATTGCATGGTTTTCATGTTAAAACAAAACTGGTACGATCTGTGTTGCCAGACAACAGCATATATAACATGCATTACTCGTACTTCTGCCCTTTTTCGGCGCCTCCCAAGAGCTGGCGGCCGTGGCGGGGCCAACCCAGCCAACCGCACGCTACGGGCCTATGTATAAGTCATCCCAGGTTGGGTAAAAAAATCGGTTGAGTGAACCTCGTCGAAGTTGAGTCGAATCCAGCCCTTAAGGTGGAACTAGTTTCGAACTAGGATTAAAAAAACGACATACATGAGTGATTGATACTGTTTAACGCTTAGTTCGAGAGAGTGCAGTATCTTATCGATAGTTTGAAATTTTTTTTATAGATTGGGGGTTCTTTAAGCAAGAGTGGCTGCTTAAAAAAAGTGACTGCTCACTAATCATGCTTCATCTTCATAGGCCTACTTCGAGGAGGAGAACGCAGTGGAGTACGTGTACAAGGAGCCCAAAGTAACCTCGTTGAGTGAAATTTCCGAGCGATTGCACAAACAGTATCGGGATAAGTTCGGCAGCGACAACGTTAAGATGATTATGGATTCGTCGCCGGTAGGATTGACATTGCCCTAATTTGAGATATGAATATAGCCCCTAACTGCCTTTCCACCGACAGGTCGACGTAGCCTCGCTGGACCCCAAGATGGCCTACATCCAGGTGACTCACGTGACACCGTTCTTCTGCAAGGACGAGTTGGAAATACGCCAAACGGAGTTCGAACAGAACCACGACGTGGATACGTTCATGTACGAAACGCCGTTCACTCCAAATGGTGGCGCACGCGGTTCGGTGGAGGACCAATGGAAACGAAGAACTATTCTTACCAGTAAGTTTTGACTCCGGGATCAAATTCTCAGCAAATCGGTCAATAACGTTCTTATTTTCATTATTCCAGCTCAATACAGCTTTCCGTATGTGCTGAAGCGTGTTCCGGTCAAGGAACGGCAAACGTTAGAGCTGAGTCCGATCGAGGTGGCGATTGATGAGATGCAGGCTAAGGTGGCCGAATTGGAGGAAGTTGTACTCGGGCCGATTGATCTGAAGAAGCTTCAATTGCGGCTCCAGGGAAGTGTAGCCGTGACGGTCAATGCCGGCCCGTTGGCATATGCGTCCGCTTTTCTCGATCCCAAGCAATGTTTCAAGTATGCCTCGGACAAGGTGGAAGATTTGAAGGATATTTTCCGGTAAGGAGAAATTTATTTACAATCACTTAGAAGTAGTTAATTAACAAAGGTCTGCACTTTCAGTGAATTCGTTCGGATTTGCTTTACGGCCCTGCAGATCAACGCCAACGTCATCTCGTCCGACCAGCGCGAGTACCACTGCGCACTCAAGGAGAACTACGAAAATCTGTGTTCATCACTCAGCGATCTTCTGGGGGAATTCATTTATCCTCTGGACGACAGCAACAACAATGCTCATCGCCACAGTCTTGCCTTGTTCAGTGCCATCAGCGGAGCACCGAATAATTCCAGCACCGCCTAATGCTTCGAAGAGGTAATTTTTGACGTAATTTTTCGATGCCCCTTTTCACAGCACAACGCACAAAAAATATAGCTGTTGATGGAATTTTTCGAATAGGATCAAAAAAGATTTACAACTAGGAAATGGTTTTGCAACGTTTAGGTAGAATACATTGTAGATTAAAATTTTCATCCCACCCTACCATGAAACATAGGAAAATTAGCTATTCGATATAGGGATTAGATTGCACAAATTCAATCCGGATTTCGAGACAATGAGTGAACTTTTCAAACTTATCTCTCTTTATTTGGCAACCTCAAACCCGAAAAAGTAAGTTTGGAATAGTTCAAACAGCTTAGGAAATTCATTTGTGTTTGCATCTTCTCTGTCGGCTTCTCGCCTCAGGAATTTGTCAGTGCTCTCCCGATCCTGGCAAAGCCCCGATTCTGTATTTATTGTATAAATAAACCCAACCACACAACCACTGGAAATACGTGTTACTGTTATAAGCAGTAGCAGGTGCTATATCTAGAATCTCAATTATTTAGGTGTTGTACGATGTAGAAATTGAAAAAAAATTAACCTAATAATTGATCAAATGCAATCAAATTTGATTGGAATTTATATGAAAAAAAAAAACACTTAGATACGGAATTTTGGGGCGACAGCTCGGAAAATTTCAAATTGGAACTTACCTCGCATAACTTAGTTTCAGTTAAATCACGAGTCCTTTTATTGGAGAGCGATTCGATCTAGACACCTACGGACACAGTAGGCTAGTTGGTATCCTCTGCCAGCGAAAAAGTTGTCGCATTATTTTTTTGTGCTTACTTCTTTCTCTTACCTATCTATTTTTCTTTTTTCTCAACATAGTTTCTATTTTCGTCGTTTCAAAAACGTTTCGTTCTATAGTATAGGAAAATTTAAGTAGATAACAATAGGTTAAACCCTCACACATAACAAATACCCAAGACTGCAAAATGGTAAATCATTTCAAATTAAAACAAATTATACAAACGAGCCAACGGGATCTCGATGTGGAAGCGTGATCGATTTTTAAATTTACCAACTTTTACTGAAATTTTTCGTTTTGGATCCAAAAACAACCATTTCTATTGTTTTAGTAAACTACAATTTTTATTCTCTTGCTCATGGTTCGAGCCTCCTTTCAATTTACTTTACAATTTGTTACTAGTCAGTTTATGAAATTTACTTTTGTGTATTTATTTTTTGTACAAATGTATGCATATATCCTCTGCTTAACGCTATGTGTATTTGAAGCGTTTGAGACGTTGTAAATATTCATGTGGAATTGTTTTAACTCTCTGAATTAAATCTTTGACACTTTTTAAAACATAACCCAGTGACAAAAAAGAAAAAAAAACTATCCCAAGTTGTTGTTTTTAAATGTTAGTTTATCAAGATAAAATTAAATTTAATGATATTTTATCACAATCAGATGTATTATATTGTTATCGTCTTGGTGTGCCAGTTGTTACTTTTCGCTTTCTTTCGAGATTTAAATTAAGTTATTACGAAAACCAGCCTTTCCAAACTTCTATTGGTAACATTAAAAGCTAAGCTTACCCTTACTCGCCCCCAGTGTGAAGTAAGTAAACTGAACTCCTCATTAATACTGAGCCCAACGGTGATCGATGGGAATCTCAACCGATCTTATCTAATAGTTGTAATCAAATAAGTTATTGTTGGTTGCTAACATAGGAACCCTGTCACAGGCTTAAGTAGACATTATAAACTTATGTAGTATAACATATTTTAACCTAAAATTAAACTCAAATACACAGTCAGGTAGCATCTGAACCAGGAACAAAAAAAAATCATACTATACTTATAGTAATTGAATCGCGATTATACACATTTATTCGAAGCTAGGTTTTAAGTAGGCACTTTTCTCAGCTCTTACAATAAAATATACACTCAAAAAATAACAGTTAACCAAATGGTATTGCTACTGTCAACCCAGTTAGCTTCCATAGGTAACAACTAGTTAAAAATAAACCAGTACGGAAATATACATGAACAAAGAAGCAAAGAATCGTTAATCATACCCAAAATGAAAATGCTAAACGCAACATATTATGCTATCCCTTCGTATTGACACATACGCAAACACAATGCTAATCGGAAGTTGTACTCGAATACTATCGTAATGGATATTAAATAAATGGCTTCATACATTTAACCATTCATGGTTATTGTGGGTTATTTTCGATGACATTCCCTATTCATATCATTTGATTTTAGTGTAAGTCATGACGAGTTATTCGCATTTCATTGCGAAATTGAAGAACAACAGCTCCTTGGTTATGTATCCCTTCATCTCAGTAAACTCAACTCTAAAGCAAAGGATTCACGGTTTCAGTTTAGTTTAGTTTGGTTCGGCACAGTTTGAAATGATACGGCATTGTCAAGAGGCGGTGGAGTCAATTTCTTTGGCATAAAGTATCTTTGTAAGTTTACCTGAGTGAAGTCTAACATCATAAAGAAAACGGTTCGAAAACTTATGATGATACTAACATCAAATTGATTTCACTTCACAGTCTTCAGATTTAATATGCATCTTGCTGTAATCTTGCGTTCACTTTTCTTTCAGAGAGGTTTGCATTGCCTTGACAGAACATCAAGTGGAATACTTATTTTGCTATCAACAGGGAAAAACGTTCAGCAAATCTGGATTAACAATAGAAAAGGGCCTATCACCATTTGTAAGCAAACACTTCTGAGCCTATTTTCTTGCAAAGCGTTGGCCACGGCTTGCAAGAATAAGGGCTCAGAATTGTTTGTTTACAAATGTTGATAGGCCCTATTCTATTGTTGATCCAGAAATTGAATTTTCAATTTGCTCTAACTGATAGCACGATCATTTTAAAATTTGATGAAGGAATGAATTTTTGTTAGCAATTTTGATTTTTTAACCTTTAAAACGACCAAAGCGACAGCAACCTGAGTAATCATTATCAGCAACATCACAACATCATATTTAGTTTTCTATTTGATCTCAGATCTACTCGGGTATCCTGCCACAAAATAAACATATTCAGAACATCTACTACATTCCTCTATTTATCTTCGATTTCTGGTCCGCAATCTAGTGCCAATAACCGGCAATCTAGCATTCACCGACGGACAAGGATTGCCATCTATTCCATTGACGTAAACTGAGTGGCAACGTCCACACCTGTACCCAAGTAACAATTTAAATTTGCAAAAGCGTTTCTTCAAATTTACTGTTGAGCTTAATGCTCATCAACTCTCATTTTATTTTGAATCAAAACTAATGTTAAACCTTTCTTTACTCAAAATTGGAGAATCGATTCAACATCCGCTGCTTAACAACTTTTGAATAACGTTTGCATTAAAAAAAATGGACTTTTTTTTTCGGATGGTGATAAAAAAAAACCTAAGACAGATCAGGACAGATAATTGCTTTTGATAAATTTCCCATGGAAGTTAATTGTTTAAGCTGACTTGGAAAAAAATTCAACGCCCATGGCCATGGCGGACGAAAACATGCGTGTAGGGATGTTTTGAGTTCTTTTTTCGTTTTATTTATCAATTTCTCCTCAGTTTTCGCGACAAAATTGTTGGAATAGATCTTACGCTTCGGTGATGTGATGTGATGTGTAATAAGAACCCACCATCAGTGCAAGGATTACCTATGGCTGCAGGACTATTCTCAGCAGGTTGTTCTGAGAGAATAGCCTATGTGATGGCTTCTTGTAGCAGGGTCAGCCGATCTCAGTGAGGACCTTCGGAAGACTACGGCCAGAAGGGACGGCATGACAAGGGACTAACGCGACTCCAAGAACCCTTGTCCAGTCAACAAATCCTTCGACAGCCTTAGGCTACCCCCCAGGGAATCCCCGTTATATAGTTGTTAAAGGAACAGTAGACATTTTTAGCATAAATGATTTATAAAAAGTTAAGAGAAAATGAAAATTTCACGGCTATACTGAACTTTAGATTCAATTAACACATTTATTTTTGTTTTTATTTGCACTAGTAGATGTACTGGGATATTGCAAATTTCTACTGTTCCTTATAAAATAGTTGTGGGCAATAAAATGAGGAAAAATCTCACAAAATAGAGAATACTTACATTTTTTGTGGTAGGGTAAGACTTCAGCATGCTATCTCACCGCGCTGGCTACATTGCGTTGGTGGGACTGCCTCTTAAGGTATAGCTGACGAGATACAGCGTTTCTTACTCAGCCGCTGTTTGAGCAGCATCTCCTTGGTGGACAGACGCTCGGCACGCACCTCCTCAATCTAGCTGAAGTCAGAAGGACAAGAGTGCCCAGGCTGCACTACAACCTAAGTACGCAACCCTTAGCTGGCGGTCTTTGTCATCTGTTGACCCGTGGAAGCATGAGGTAGGAACTTCATCACGGTTGTCGACTCACCATTTTGCAGCCCGGAATAGATCTTACGCTTCGGTTGGCTTAAACATTCTCTTTGGGACGCAACTGGGAGACCACATCGATATTCAGCCGCTCCATCTCCTCCAACGATCGCTTCGAGCAGTGGGCCGACATCAGACCGCGTCTACGCCCTAATGATATTTCTTGATGAACGACGCAAATTCCGGCAGGCATTTCGTACTATAAATTTCCCCGTTCACGGCCAGTCCGGAGCGAAAGAAGCGCGGCTTTGACATCTTCTTCTTGCTGATTGTCAGCCACAGCAGCACCTTTTTGGGGAACTTGGTGTGTGAAATGAACTTCATCTCGGAGCTCACTTCCTTCTAATCTAATCTAATCTCACACTAACGCAGCCAATTCTTGAAGGCATCCTGGAAAATAATTAATACATAATTTTTCTTGTCATTGGCTAGGCCAACTGCGTAGTATGTGCCGAAGAGAGGATTCCAAGAAATCCAAGAAAGATCTAAAATCGCTCTACTACTTTGAATCAAGGGAAGGAAGCTTCCATGTAGAGTTAAACAGTGTGATAATTTGTACTTCATCGTTGGGAGCATAGATGCTAGAAAGATTAGTTTATGCTCCTTTTGCCTGTGGGTGAACTTTTGGCACTTGAACCAAAAGCCTGGCAATAATTGCCAAGGTTATAGCGCCATATCTCGCCTAGGTGGACTAAAGTTTATGTCGATGGATAAATGCGAAGCTAAAATCAGCATATAAAATATTGTGAAGGGATGTTGTAATATAAAATCTAGGGTTTTTTTTTTCATTAGAGCGAATCTACAATTGAGAGATTCTCTCCGGGCTCGCTCTCTTTCATTCATAAACCAATCACCTTTACGTTTTTCATTCTACCATTTATAGATTATGCTATTCAGCACTGTTGTGTTTCGATCTGTACTAAAGAATGCCTCGTAAGTTTTACAATGGCGCTATAATGAATGAAAGAGAGCGAGCCCGGAGAAAATCTCTCAATTGTAGATTCGCCCTAATGAAAAAAACCCTAGAAATAAGGATAACAACCGACCTCCCGGCCAAGCGCACGCAACGATGTAGCCACTTTTCCCTCGGTCTTCCTCTTCAGCATCCTTTGGAGCTTCTTGTCGCTCAGGGTCGTCGACCGTCCGGAACCGGGTTTTTTTTTATCACCACTCGGTGCCTTCTTCTTATTTCAACCTGAATTCATATATTGGGTAGCAACCAAATAAACAACATGAGTCAACCAGGGGGCGTATTTTGGATCTCGAAACGAACGACTTTTTGTACGAACGCTTGTGAGAAAAAGTTCTTCGTTTCAAGTTCCAAAATACGGCCCCAGATCGAAGCAATCAGTTCCATGTCAAGGATATTTCAAGCCAAACATTGCATTAGGTCCTATGTACTATATTTGTCAAATCGAGAAATAGGATTGAAAATTTGATTTTTACTTTTTAATCGTAATTGCCACTCAATCGTGTAACCATACATTTTTACATGGTTTTCAACGTAAAACGTAGTCAGGATTACAAAGAAATAGTTGCTTCTGAGATTTACGATGTTTCTACACACTCAGATTATTTTACCGAAATCTGTAAAGTTTTACCGAATTTTCAACAGCTGAACATTCGGTAATCAGATTTTACGGATTTCGGTTAAATTTTACCGAAATCCGGTAATTTTTTTTACAGATATCTGTAAAATTTCACCGAAATCCGTAAAATCTGATTACCGAACGTTCAGCTGTTGAGAATTCGGTAAAACTTTACAGATTTCTGTAAAAAAATCTAAATGTGTAGGCGTGTAATTTATGCATTTGTTACTTAGGACCTATCGCATTTACTTTTGTAGATTGGACCTGTTAGATTGGTCTTTTGCCAAATTAGAATGTATATCGGACTATTTTGATTGTGGTAAGCACTGATAGAAATAATGTTCGCATAAGCTCCCTATTAGCTTTATTATGGTACTCCTGAACCGCTTTATCTTTGCAATTAGCAAATATTCAATTAAAAAGTAGCCAATCATATTAGACAACCCTAACAACTGGTTACATATATATCCAATACAAAAACAAAAGGTGTACAAACTACCGGGTGCTAGTTTTAAACCCGAATATACAACGTTAAAGTTCTGGTTTACCCTAGGGGTGAGACAGCTCTACTCTGAGTTGCTTTGATGCATCGAGTAACTCGCGAGTAACTCAATATAGCTTAAAATCGAATCAATTTTCATCAGTTCTTCTCGGTTGCCAGGGTTTCGAAAAGTTTGACTTCCAATCTCTTTGAAAATATTGTGGACATTGTGGTGAGCCCTATGACGGTTCATGGAATGTTTCCTGGAGTGCAATGATGAGGCATGATAGGTAATTTGCTAAACATCGATTCTAAGAAGCCTGAAGCTTGGGTCGGAGTGCAGCGGGCTGTGCTCGTTTGTGGCTTTTCTGCTCTGGCGGAATGATGCTGCATTAGCAAATAGCAGGTCAAGCTAAAACTGATGGGTTTATTCAAAGTATGACTTAATTGGAGACATAAATATATCTCGAAAAAGGCAAAGTCTTACACGAATAGTAGTAAATACGATATCAAATTTTACGAGCATATGTTGATTGAGTGAATGTACGTTGTTTTCAAAAACATACTTAAATAGAGAAAATAAAAAAAACATTGAAAATTGCTTACATCTAATTGTGTACACTAGGTCGGTTGGTTTGACAGCTGACAATGTTCGGTTGCTGAGCAACGAGGGTTACTCGAGGTACCTCAAAAGCAACTCTTTCATTGCTCGTGATGAGGAGCAGTCTTGCCCCTTGGGTTTACCTATCCCGCATATCATTCTTTAAATACTTAATTTACTTACTTACGTCTCCTGACGGATCTCCTAGAACTGATTTTGTAATTCACATAGCAAATACATTTGAAAAGAGGTATATGAAATCAGCTCACCGTGCAATAACGGACCTACGCTCCTGATATTGTAATTTTTATGCTTGCTGCAACGCGACATAGTTTCAAATAGAATAACAGATGCGATGGTCCTTAATTGGTTGAGATGTGTGCCTTAACGGAAGAGAAAATCGATAATGAGAAGTGATCAAAGCTGGTTCGCGCTTATTACCGGTCTATCGAAGTTTTATTGATTTCATTCAATGATTGATGTACTAGCTCATTTTCTTAAACGTTGGGTAGAACCAACAATCAATATGCAACAAGCGATTTGAAATTGGTTCACTGTTGTAGAACCCTTTGGTCCGAAGTAAACCTTGAAGCCATGCTATACATATTTGCGCCTTTATTTTGATTTGCTGTGTTATTTTGACAGAACATTTGAGAGTGTGTTCGTCTAAGTTCTATATCAGGGGTGAATCATTAAACTTGGGACCGAGGTTGGGACCGATGTGCTAGTACTGACTGAGTCAAGAAAAAAAATCGTATTTGTTCGGGACCTACAGGTCTTAAAGTTAGTCTTTGGTAGAGCTACACTCCGGCATGAAAGATCTTTTTCCGTCAATGCTTTGACGAAAATCTGAAAAGTCACATGCTTAAAGGTTTTTATAAATACAATATGATCGGTATGATTTAAAAATCAACTTACTCATTAGACAATTAATTCTCATCGTCGGCAGCATCCAAGTCTACATGTTCATCGACCAAATTTTAGGATCTCCTCCCTCTCTTTGGTGGAACTAAAGATTTCAAGAATGTCTTGTAGTATGTGTTTGGCTTTATACACGGCAACAGTTTCCTTAAATCTTTAAATTTTTGAGATGGCAGCTCGATGGGTTGTGTCATGATAGGTTGCAGCTCTATCATAGACTAACTCTAAGACCAGTAGATCCCGAACAAATACGATTTTTTTTTTGGCTCAGTCGGTCCCAAGCTTAATAACAACAATCAATATGCAACTTGCGATTTGAAATTGGTTCACTGTTGTAGAACCCCTTGGTCCGAAGTACACCTTGAAGCCAGCACTTTGCTGTACATATTTGCGCCTTTGTTTTGATTTGCTGTGTTATTTTGACAGAATATTGTTCGTGAGAGTGTGTTCGTGTGAGTTCATTATTAGGGGCGATGTGCTAGGACTGACTGTCCCAAGGAAAAAAATCGTATTTGAGAACTAAGTATGCAAAGTGGCTTATCAAGTCATGGTCTACACACCCAGAAAGTTTCGTTGTAATCTGAGAAGGTGCTGCCAACATTTGTTCGAGTTGGCGCGAAAACCGTCTAACGTGTTTTGAACCGCAGAAGCCTCTGTCATTCCAGATTGGCTTGTATCTCCGTCTGATTTGATAGCTTCATCGAATACATTAGACAGATCCTCCAGCAAGCTCTTCTTTGCTTGATTGTTTGAGCAGCATCTACAACGTGGAAAATGGTTTTTAAAAACACACTCAACCATCATAAATACTTTTACCGATAAGCAATTGAATATTATCCCTCAGAACCAAGAACTTTCCGCTTGTTGTCACTCAAAAAACACCTTTTATGAAAACACTTAGGTTGTGTTGTTGTTTGTTTATTTAAGAGGGATTTTAACCCGAAGGTCATTCGTCCCTAAAAACACTTAGGATGAAAGTTACTTAGCACCTAATTCAATGTTTGGCTTGATTTTTTTTTACATTGATTCCAATTCAATTTTTTATTCAATAAAAACGTTAGATAAACTTTAAGTTAGACAGTTGTTGCAAATGACTTCGATATGTCCAATTAAAACCGGCTTGCATGTAGCTTGTTTACTTTCCGACAAGCAGGCTTACTCAGATCCGGCTTTACCGTTTGCAGTTGAAAGCGTTTTTTTTCACGTCAATCTCAACGACGGCGCATTACCGCTTGCCACGTCTCTTCTGTTTGCCTACCCTTTCTGCACTCTGAACGACTGTTCGGATTGGTCCACTGTCGAGATGTCTTTCTGGAATCCGAACTGCCTTTTAGATAGACCACTCTCGCTCTCCATGCTCTTCGTCAACCTGTTAAGGATTATCCTTTCCAGAAGCATGTCGAGTTTATTCAGTAGGCATATAGGTCTATAGATGCTGAATCCCCAGGCTGTTTTCCCGGTTTCGGCAGCATCACCAACTTCTGGATCTTCCATCTGTCCGGAAAGCATCCTTCATCCAGACATTTCTGGAGCGCCGTTCTGAATATGTCTGGAAACGCATTTTTCAGTGCAACGTTGGGTATTCCATCTGGACTGGGAGCTCTTCTCAACTTCAGACTTATTGCAATTGCCCGCAGCTCTTCATTTGAGATTTGAATCTCTCTGACACGTGCTTCTTTTGCTTCGTCGTATGGTGTAGGTAGCCACTTCGTTACGTTGTGCTGCCGGAAAAGACCGTCAACGATTACCTTCAATTTAATCGGGCATATTTCACTCGGTGTTGCTGGACCTTTGATCTTCGCCATCACTATCCGGTAAGCGTTGCCCCAGGGATCGGCATCAGCTTCTCGGCACAGCAGTTTGAAGCAGATCGATTTACTAATCTTGATCTCCCGTTTGAAAGCTGCTCTAGCTGCACGGCACACAATCTTCCGTTCTTCTCTCTCCACTTCAGTTTTTGACCTCTGGTAGCGTCTCCTGGCTCGGAGGCACGCAACACTGAGGGTACCTAGTGTCTCGTTCTACCAATACAGAGGACACCGCTGGTTCATGGGCTCCAATTTCTTCGGAATGGACGCATCGCACGCCCGTTAGCTCCCCAGCTTCCAGATACGGAGTTCCAATTTCTGCTCGACGTTGATTCGGTGACAAACTCAACCTAAAGATGACGAGGGGATAGTATCGAATCTTAACAATAAACCTCGTCGCTGTTTTTGCTGCCTACGAAACGAACCTCCGATTCCCCTCACCGGTGCTGCAATCATCCCAGAACGTCGCATTATGGTAGACCCCAAACCACTCGACCCAGTTGCTCCAGCTGTTTCCTGCCACCAAAGCCGTTCTATCTCCTGCCATCAGAGTCGTTCTGGCCCTGTGGTCGAGTTCGGTGGACGGGTTTCCCAACCTCCTCACTAAGGCGAGTATGCATCGATTTGTAACAATTTTCTGCCTGATGAGCTTTCGTGTTCCAGCGCTTCTTCTGCTTCTATCGTGCCTATTTGGGATAGTTTCGGATGCGACCACCAACTGTCATCTTGCTCTACACCGGGACGCACACTTGCTAGAAGTCCAAAGGAAGTCCCTATCCCTCTCATTGCAGTCGAGCACATCCCGCCAGAGAACAACTGCGTTTGAGTTGGGAGACGGGATCTTCCGAACCCCTACCGCAGGCAAGTACGCTGCTTTTCCGAACGATTCGTTTCTTGATGCTTCTTTGGCTTTCAGTGCTTCGAACCAAACGTCATGTTCGCGCAATTTCACTAATCAACCGAGCTTACCGTCATTGGGCCCGGTCGCTCAGTCGAGCCGTCGCAATTCAGACGTTCCTGCCTGTGCTAGCAATACGGTCTTTGATGCTGCCCATCATAGCTCTAGTGCACCCCAACTAGATAAACAAATGGACAGTAATGATGAGGCTTCGACCAATCGCTACGAGACACTCAGATCACACTGTCAGTCGCTCCGGACACCAGGACGCGTCGTAGGAAGCCCTTTGGAAGCCCTTGAGCCCTTTGACCCAGTCCTGCAACACGCTGCCGTCGTTCTACATAGTCGTCCTGGTCCTGTGGTCGAATGCGGGGAGAAGGTCTTTCAGCAACCTCTACCCGGCGAGTATTCCATTATTTCTACGAATGTTCATCCATCTGAGAAAACGAGACAAACCGTTACGCCGGGAACTACAGTTCCCATAACTGCCCCCCGAGCACCAAGACAAGCTGCAGCTGCTACTTCGAGTGTCCTGGTGTACTACCAAAATGTTGGTGGGATAAATAGTTGTCTAGCCGAGTATCAATTGGCCCTTAGTGATGGTTGGTATGACATTTACGCTCTCACTACCACGAATCAACTCTTTGACGATTTCTACACCGTTTATCGACAAGATCGGTCACCTTCTAACAGCAACAAGAGTATCGGTGGCTGTGTTCTGCAAGCTGTTTATTCGAGATTCAAATTTCGTTCGGTCAATCCTCTCGATGACCTATTATCGATAGAGTAAATATGGGCTGCATTGGCTACCGACGATGCATCGCTCTACGTATGCGTGATTTACTTTCCTCCCAACCGAGTAAATGACGCAATTCTGAAAAGCATCTCGCTGAACTGGATCGTTTTGCAGTTGAATCCAAGGGACAAAGTGATCATTCTCGGCGATTTCAACTTGGGTACGATTTACTGGCAGCTAAATTCTCTTGGGCACTACTTTCCTATCGTTTCTCGATAGGCATGACATCACGAGAACTGTTTGATGCGTATAGTACCGCTCAACTCAGGCAGCTGACTGGCGTTCAAAACGAGAGTAATCGCATGCTTGATCTGTGCTTTGTTAGTGACGATTTGTGTGAGGATTGCACAGTTATTGAAGCACCAGCACCGCTAGTTAAAATCTATCGACATCATCCACCTTTAGTTCTTTAGTTGAAAGAAATAGAACAAATTTTCGCATTATCTTCTGCCGCACCCTGTACAACCAAATGCCAAGCACATTATTTTCAGTGAAAACTAGATGCATAGATGCTAATATCAAGATACTCTATATCACATAATATAGGTTGTAGTGCGAACGGGGTATAAATCTACCTTGTGCATGGTACACGTTACAGTAGAACTGACGATTGGCAACTGCATTAAAAGGCATTTAGAGTTTTATTCTAACTAACCTTTTTCGTTCTTGCCATGCAAGTAAACAGCTAAACTGGATCTAAAGCAGAACCTCATTTTAACGAAATAGTTACCAAGAATGCTCAAGTTGAGATTGGGTCAAATTATCGCAAATGTCTTAGCACGATTGAAAGTCAATCGATCAATGCACAAATGCACACCGTTCGTTTTGAATAGTTATGCGAGAGTTTTTAACCCGCATGTTTCCTTCTGATCAATTGTAACAACGCAGCCGTCCCACAAGAATAGTCAAGCCGGAAGCATTGCGAATGCATTTCCTCATAATCGAGATAGAGAGCGAGAATGAAAGAATGAAAAATCCTCCAGCAATCAACACGGCCATTAATTTTACTCAATTTTGAGTCGTTTTTAACTAATTTTCATCAAAAGTGTAGTCACTCAAATTTGACTAAATGTAACTAGGATTGACAAGTCCACAAATCGAAAACATCCATCAGATTCTGATTAAAGTCAATGTATTTGAATTGTCGACTTGTCAATCCCAGTTACATTTACTCAAATTTGAGTGACTTCACTTTCGACGAAACGGCTCAAAACTGAGTAAAATTTATGAAACCAAACCGATCGAGCAACCCTCTACTTTCTCTCCCGCTTCCGAAGAAAATGGGTGGAAAATGGGGTGTTTGGCAGCATAAACATCGGACGGTCGCCACCCCATGCACAGTGGGCTAGGCGACTTGTTTACCATGGTAGGTTGATTGGCTGGGTGGGGGTTGGCCGATGATTGGTTTTGTTTCCGTCGGCGCCTTTGGTGTCATGCAGAAGGGACATGTTCTGCTCGCGCTGCCATGGCTGTGTAGGTTGTTTGGTAGGATTCCTTCGCCAGGATGGTGATTATGCGCCGTCGCAAAAGGAATCGATTTCCCGGACCGGTGTGTTGGTGGACGACAAGTGTAAGAAGCTACTGCTCGGTCCTTTCTCCAGGAGGGATATCTCCGTATTGGTGGGCTGTTTTCCCATTGTCAGGATTGGTGTGTTGGTGCGGTGGTGTTTTCGCAGGTCGCAGGTTGTGCTGAATCGAATTTCGACTTTTCCAAATCGTCATTTATATCAGAACCAGTGTGCGGGAGACTCGGTGGTCCTCCATATTTGCGTTTTGATATAACATCAAAATTTTGTGGCTTTAGGGACCCATCCCAGTGTAGTTCGCTGTGCAAATTATCGTAGAGCTTGAGTTATCGACGCAGATAGTGTAGAATATTGAGGATTACAGCCGGAATAAGTAGGAAAACGAATTCTTGCTTCTTTGGATATTTGTGGACGAGGCTGAATAGGATATCCTTAATACAAATGGAAAAACTTTGACAGTGCAGTGCCGAGTGAAAATTCCACCCAAAAAGGGACATAACAATACCTTCCTTATCGATTTGGTGTTTCAGAAGCAACCGCAGCAGTGGATGATTCACATTTAGGCGCGTGTTATGGGCTTTAGGATAAATTAATTCGCATCGTTTGCCGTTTTCGTATTATTCTATCGAGAAATCGGATTTCCATCGGTCATATTGCCCAATCGAGGGCATATCTGGGGGACGTATCAAAAGGAAAATCTGAAAGTGCGTGTTTCGATACTTAGTGTGTGTAGCCGTGTGTTCCTGTTATATTGTGAAAACTAGGAATACACGTGACAGTGTGTGCGTGTTGTTGCTTAGAGGAAAATTGTGTTCAGCAATTTTCTGCCTACCACCCATTGTGTCCCCGTTTCTGGCGTTCATAATCCGGAAGTTTGATCGCTTTGGGATTTCCATTACCCAACGGAAGTGAGACACTGACTTTTTTTCTGCCCTGCTTTGCTTTCGTCGACAGAAGAAAAAAATATCGGTCGGGAGTGTTCGGTGTATTAACGGGACAGATCTTGCAATAGCTGGGGGATGTTTCAATTATAGAGGAAATTTGCTCTCGATGGGATGGTGTTGTGACATAGTTGAAAATCGAGGGTTGTAAGAAGGCGTGAATGTGAGAAAACACATTGAGCAAGAGCAAAAACGAGAGCGATTGTGTGTACAGAAAAGGATATACGTGTGCTGGGTAAGAAGTTGTCGATTTCTGTAGTGTTACATAAAATTCAGTGAAAAGGGAAAAGAAGAGCAATCCTCAGGAGAGAAACGTTCCTTGTGTTGATAGAATTTTCATCCGACGTGGTCCGATAAATTATTCATTGCAAAATTCCCTCATCTTCAACAGTGCTTGTGGTAGACGAGTTGAGGTTGGCAAAAATGGGTACAGTGCTAAGCTTTAGTCCCCGGGAGCGTCGACCCATTTATTCGACGCATCATCACAGCGCCGGAACGCTGTCCTCATCAAATTCCGCAGATTTCCCACTAAATAACTACTCCTACGAGCAGTTGAACAACGTCAAGAACCGAGAGAACACTAAACCGCCCAATCTGATCCAAGCGGTACCGAACAACAATAGCATCAATAATAACAATCTGAACATCGGCGGAAAGGATGACGGCAAGAACAATAACTCGAACAATGGCGGAACACTAATGATGCTTCAGCAAAACCATCAATCCAACATAAACGGAAGCACCAACATCAATAGCATCAACAACAACATCAACAGCAACATCAACAGCAACAGCATACAGGAACGCAACAACAACAACAACAACAACAATAATAACAACAACAACAATAACAGTAACACCGACAGTGCTCGTATCCTCTCTGAGAAGAACGCCCTGGAGAAGAATCTCAAGAAGCATTCCCTGTTTATCAATGCGCTTTCATGGAAGCGACTAGCAGCCTCCCATGGCAAGAAGAAGCTGGATAACCAGAAGAACAAATCGGCCAATCTGGCGTCGGCCACATTCCGTACTCCGCTGACCGACACCATCCACCCGATGGTGGACAAGAACAAGAACCTGCAGCAGTCGCAATCCTTCACCCAGCCCATCGGCACCCACACCAACCAGCAGCTGCAGCAGCAGGTTCAGCAGGTTTCCCAACAACCGACGGCACTCCAGCTGCAGCAGCAACAGCACCATCAACAGGTCTACTTTACCCCCGGAGGGCCGAAAGCCTTGCTAGCGTTGGACCTGGTGCGCGCCAACAATACCAATCCACTGTCACAGCCGGACAAGTTGGCACCGAAGTTGCCACTGCAGTTGCCCTTGCCGCTGCAACCGATCATCAATCAGCAGCAGGCTGCAGCCGCCCAGCACCAGCAGCACCAGAGTCAGCTGTCGCAGCAGCTGCACCATGCCGGACACGGGCCGCGGAAAACTGTCATTCAGGTGAGTGAGCCCTTACGAATGTCGAATTTCATTGGGTTGTGGACATCACGGTGTCGAGTCTCTGACCTTTACTCATTTCGGTTCCCAGCAACCAATGAATTCATTGCTTTGGAATGACAGACCATTGTCACAATGTACAATGGAAGCGATAATTCCGAATTGAGAAATACTTTTTGAAGCGCTTTATTTGTAGTTGACACTGTACCGGCGAACTTATTCTACTTTAAGCGCATTTGTTGTCCATTTGTCACTTCTTTAGCGCATCCTAGAAGTTTTCGCTTGACAATTGCCCAATATTTTTCGATCGGTCTGAATTCAGGGCAATTCGGAGGATTAATCTCTTTGGCGACGAAATTAACATTGTTTGCAGCATACCATTCTAGTACCTCCTTAAAGTAGTGGCAGCTGGCTAGATCCGGCCAAAATATGACGTTGGACGTGTGTTGCCGAATGAAGGGTAAAATTCGCTTTTCAGTCACTCTTTAATGTAAAACTTCGACGGCATTGTGTGAGATGTGATGAAAACCTTGGTTTTAAGGCAACAACTGCAGATTCTTTGCGAAATTATTAGTTTCTGAGCAAACTTATCAGCAAAACCAAATTTATACCTGGAAATGACATTCTCACGACCAGTTGTTAGGTAAAGTTTTCGTCCGGGGATTTGTTCATAATCCATTTTGACATATGTTTCATTATCCATTAAAATACAGCCATCAAATTTCGTCAAAACTCGTTCAAAAGTTGAGTCAGGCCGATTCGGATGTTTACTGGCACAAAAAGACTTATATCCTTCTCTTGAAAGGATGTTACGCACGGTGTAATCGTATTTCTTTGCCAAATCACGTATGGAGACACCTGGGTTTCCTTTCACGTACCTCAAAACCTTTCTCCTCAGCTCTTTGTCCCTAGTGCCACTTTTATGACAGATGCGCTGTGTTCTATCCACACTCAGAGTATCCTTGTAACGTTTGATTACAAGGCACACAAGGTTGACTTTGGGAATTTTAACACTTTTGCTATTTTTGAGGCAGACCACGAAGGATTCTCTAGATGTTTGTGCACAGTTAATTTTCTTTTCTCAAGTTCCATGCCCCGTAATTTCGAGATGCGTCGATCAATCGAGAAAAAATTTCACCAATTTCTGTGTCAATGAAACATCAACAAATGTCTGTCAAATGTTTTTTGTTCCAACCACCAGGGACGCGGTGGTGTATTAAACCGTGCGACCAAATTTATTTTCGAGCGTTAAAGGGTGTCCACGATGAAATTGCCACACTATGAAATTGCTCTAACTTTTTAACCGTTGGGTAGAATTTAATGAAAATTTGGGTGGATTTAGTTCATAGTGCATTATTTACATCCTGCAAGTTTTAAAGTCCTGTGATCAAAACGCGGAAATGGAGTCGAAAGAACAGCTCGTGCGTGATAAAATCTTGCGCATTCATCACTAGAACAAGGATCTCTCGCATCGTTCCATCGCTAAAACGTTGGGAATCGTGAATTCCACGGTGTCGCGAGTGATTAAGCGGTTCGAGGAACGGCTCACCACCGATCGGAAGCCCAGAAGTGAAGGAAAAAGTATTCCGTACAACACCAAAAATCACAATCGCGTAGTTGGGGCCTTCAACCGAAATTCGAACGCATCCGTTCGGGATGTGGCTAAGAAGCTGCATCTAAGCCGAAGTTTTGTCCAGAAGGCCAAAACTAAGGCTGGGCTTCGAACGTTCAAGGTACAAAAGGCCCCTAATCGCGACGAAAAGCAGAACAAGTCCGCCAAAACCCGTGCCAGGAAGTTGTACCTCAACATGCTGACGAAAGTTGAATGGTGCATCATGGACGACGAAACATATGTGAAGGCCGACTTCAAACAGATCCCCGGCAACCTGTTTTTCACGGCCAAGGATAAGTTCAGCGTTCCGGAGCATGTCCGCACTCAGAAGATGTCCAAATTTGCGAAGAAATTCCTGGTTTGGCAAGCCATCTGCACGTGCGGGAAGCGGAGTGCACCTTTCGTGACCCAGGACACGATAAACGGACAGGTGTACATAAAAGAGTGCCTCCAGAAGCGGCTGCTTCCTCTCCTGAAGACCCACAACGTCCCAACAATCTTCTGGCCGGATTTGGCCTCATGCCACTACTCCAAGGACGTGCTGAAGTGGTATGCGGACAATAAGGTCAATTTCGTGCCGAAAATGTTCAACCCTCCCAACACTCCGGAGCTCCGCCCCATCGAGAAGTACTGGGCGATTATGAAGCAGCACCTTCTTAAACGACCTAAGGTAGTGAAGACAGTCGAGGAACTGAAGAAAGTATGGGTTTACATGCAAAAAACGGTTGATTCACAGGTTGTGCAGAATCTTATGGCCGGAGTTAAGGCCAAGGTGCGGGCATTTGCGTATGGACTGTAAATAAAATACTGGTAATAAATGGTAAACTGAAGTTTAATAGTTATTTCTCAATCCCTGAAAATTTGATGGCAATCGGATGAAAACTCGAATTTTGCGAATCAATTTTGTGTGTGGCAATTTCATCGTGGACACCCTTTATATACTGGCGTTGAATAAAATGGCCGAGAAAGATGAAAGTGCAGTATGTAGCAAATTTAATAAATAAGGACGGGTTCATAGCAAAATTAGAGAACTATTTCATTAACATTTTAACCCACCATATGTGTAATGATACCTCAAATTTTTCGTCCGGATTTGATCACCTTACAAATACTGTGTTAGTCAGCGAGTTGCGCGAGCTCATGGTTCATCCTCCGCCTATACACTCCGTTCTACTGCACTCCACCAAAGATAGTTCTTATCACCCTGCGCCCAAAAACTTCGAGTGCTCACAATTCCTTCTCAAGCATAGTCCACGTTTCATGCCCGTATCTCGCAGGAGGACCATCTCCTGTTTAATAGTCGAAAGCACCACCAAGACTTTCGTCTTTTATACTTAGAGTCCAGGGCACACTAACAAGACGGTAGGTCCGGTTAGCCACTCCTAACATGAAGAACACACGCTGCTTTGAACCGTTTCTGAACTGGAAACAGATGCTCGATTGTAGTTCATTTAGCGTTACCCAGACTGCACCAGGTGAACTGTCTTACAGCCCTAGCAAAAAAAGCCTAGAAAAAAATTGCTTCTTAAAATCGCCATGTTCAACCTTCTGTAACTTTTTCAATTATCAATATTTTTGGCTGAAAATTTTACAACATTATAACCAATGTATAGACCTCATGTGCCCAAAATTCAATGTTGATTAAATTTATAAATTTGAAGTTTTCATAACATATGTGAAATAAGTCATTTTTTGACATACCAATCACAAAAATCCGTATTTCTGTGAAAAATTTAGATAACATATATAAAGTTTCACCATATTCCAAAACAACATAGGAAATAATGTGGACAAAATTTGAATTGTTTCCATCAAGTGGTTTGGATCTCAGCTGGCTCCAAAGTTGACGCACCAACATGGGTATTTTTCTTCTTCACCCAATATTGATTATGCTGAAATATCGGTACAAAAAAAAAAGCCGAGGCGAATTCTACTAATAATACTGTATCATACTGTATACGTAGTTTTCACAAACCAATTCATACTGATTGCCATATTTTTTAAGTTCTTCGTAGGATACACTAGTTATTTGGGATATTTCACGCGTAACAAAGCATGTGTCTTAATAAGATCAATTAAACGCATCCTTTTTGAAAAACTTTTAAGAGGGTATTAGTAAAACTGTTGTAGTTTAGCTTAGCTTGGCTTGACAGACTGCACGTATCAATGGTTGCTACTCCGTGATTGAAAGAATCAGTGAAATTACACAAATTGCGCCGGCCACGTCTTCGCAATCAGGTTGGAAAAGGGAAGGAACTTTAATGTGGTCTTTGCTGTTCAGGGACCGTGTTGACCTCTTAATCCCCACAAAGGCAACAGAAAGGAGTTTTTTTTAATGTTAGTAGGGTAAAGTTCTATAGATCAGGATCCACTTTGATAAGTGATGTGATCATATTTATGATTCATAATCGATGGTAAACTCGCGCCGCCGAACGATAGATAACCGAAACAATACAAAACGCGCTATGTCCGATAGCTAAATAGTGCATAGTAAAGCATCGATACAACCGTTCACGGCTAATGCTCGAAGCAAACTTTATTTTTGGAAAATTTCAATTTTTACAACCGCACTCCACTTCACCACTGCAACTTATACTCGCATCAATCAAGTAGAAGCTAATCCATCCAAAACCACGATTGAGGGAAAAATAAGAGTCCGTAGATGCATTTTGTGCCTCCTGGCAACTTTAAGCTTCTATTGATGCCCTAGCTCATCGATTTAGCACCTACCTGAGAAGACTTGGACTTTGTGTACTTCATTATATCCATTTGCTCAACCAATCGCAATGTTTTCTAATATTTATAGTGGACGAATTATTATAATTTGAGATAAGTCAATGCTGACATCTTCCAAATACGGCAGATGGATTGGCATTCGGTGGAGACCCACCTAGTACTTTATAACCAGATGCTTAGAGGCGGACCGAAACATTTGATGAACTACCTCACCCAAGCAGCCGCGTTATTTACAGAAGAGAAAGTCGATGAGAAGTCGATGAAGAGAATCGATCAATGGGAGTATGGGCTTTTTTCAAATGTTAAGCTCGGTATCGTGTTCATTTAGATCAATTGTCAAAATTCCGCTTGGTAATATTGAACAAAATTCCGTAGCCTCTCTACTTTGTAAGTTGATACTGCCTAGTTAATACTGCCGATAGCCTTTACACACAAATTACTCAACGACAAATAGGCTAGCAAATCAGAAATTTAACAGTTTATATCATACATTAATTGTTATGTTATATATTCTCCGTGCGAGGAGTAACGATTATGATGTAGAAGGAGATGTTCGCTCATCACCATGAGGCACCAAGAGTGAACAACAATGTTTTTGGCTAGAATGAAAGATATGAAGAGAAAGTTTTGATAGTTCCGCTAGTGAGCGGCAGGATTGGAAATGTAACAGATGTTTTTAGGAAAATTGAGCGAAAAGGGCATGTATACAGTGGTACTCGAACCAAGGACATTTTTGCCTAACATCCCACTGCGGGGTAGGTTGAAGGAGCACGGACTAAGTCCGCCACTTCAACAGGCAAAAATGTCCGGTTGGAAGACGCTCATGTACGCTATGTGAAAATTACGTATACAGTGTTAAACAGTATTATAAATTAAATTCACCTCGGCTTTTTTTTTGCACCGATATTTCAGCAAGGTGAGTATCGGGTGAAAAAGGGAAATGCTCATGTTGGTGCGTCAATTTTGACGCCAGCTGTAGTCCGAACCACTTGATGGAAATAGTTCAAATTTTGTCCACATTATTTTCTGTACTTTTGTAAGTTATGGAGAAATTTTCAGTATGTTACTTAAATTTTTCACAGAACTACGGATTTTTGAAATTGCTTTGTCCAAAAATGACTTTTTTCACATATGTAATGATAACTCCAAATTCATAGATTTTATTCACATAAGGTCTATACATTGATTAGTGAATGGTCAAATTTTCATTTAAAAATATTGATAATTGACAAAGTTACAGAAGGTTCAACATGAAGGTTTTTGCAAACAAAATTTTGCTCGGCTTTTTTTTGCTACTGAGTGTAATTAAATGGAAAATACTAATGTCCCCGAACTTAACCACAATGGTAACTTGTGAGTTTTGTGATGCTCCATTTATCTGCATGATATTGGACAGAAATTCATGCTACTTTTTTTCACTACGTACAACTAGGTGCTTGAGTTCAAAACTGGCATTAACAGTAGCAAAACATGGAAAAAATGTCATTTTGTGCTCCTCAACTTATTTACTCGTCAGTTTATGTAAGTTAAAATTTTCAGTTTAATGGTCTGAAAAATTTAAGAAGAGACGCAAATTTCTGTCTAATGGGCTCTTTGTTTTATATGCATCAAAGTACACTTAAATCTGGAGGATATTTGTTTTCCAAGAGCGTGATCTGTGTGTGGTTTGGTCCTCAAAATAGCGTTCTGAAAGAATAAGCGAAACAAATGAGAGAACCATACTCTCTTTAAAAAGTTTCAATTTTGGACAATTTTCTTTCAGTGTAGTATTTGAATTATTTCACGGGTCGCTGTAACGTTAATTATATAACAGCTGAAACTCTTAGCTTTGGTACAACCTGTTTACATTCTTGTTGAATATGGTAAAATGTTGTCGAATCAAGTGGAAGCGTAAAAACGCTTTTTGGACGATCGGCAGCAAAATCCGAAAATATCGGTACGCGGTCTTGCCAAATAACTAAAACTACCAAAATGTATCGTGTTTAGTGTTTGCAAATTGTTTGACCAGTGCTTGACTGTAGATCGGAAGGTTGGAAGTGAAACAAATCGAAAAGTGTGCTCCCGCCAAATTTACAAGAAGGTGGTATCCATTATTGAGAAAAAAAACCATAAACATTCTGTGCAAAATGTGGCTCACAAAGTTGGAAAATCAAAATTATACGTACAAAAAATAAAGCAGATGCCTAGAATGAAGGCGTAAAAAGTCCAGAAGGTGCCCAACTGCAGGGGGAATCGGGAAATGCGGGAAAAATGCAGGAATCCAAAATCGACGGGAAATATGCGGGAAAAAGCCGGGAATTTCAAAATTCATCGAGAATTTTTATCATATGGCAGGAACCATGCTGAAACCTTTTTCAAATTGATAATTTGAGTAGCGTTTTTGATATCTACTTGGTCTAACCACAGAGAACAGACATCCAAGCCCGCCGTGTGGAAATTTCTGTAACAACTATTTTAAAATAACAGCTCGTTTCCGTTAATTTTGGTAAATCGTATGTTGATGGCACCACTTGCTCACCTTGAGATTTGATAGTCTGTCAATTTTAGTTTGGTGAAACCTAGACTAGGCGGCGTTGTTTTTCCAACGGTTTGCTTTTAAAAATGTACACATTAAAGTGGAAAAAAAAAGTTCAAGCCTGGATGTCTGTTCTCTGTGGTCCAACGATCTCATTGACGGAATGAAACAGTGTTTTTCTGCAAATCCAGCGTTGCCGAAGAAGATAGCTCAGTGCTTTATGGATGACCCTATTGTCAACTAGAACACGCTCAAAGAATTGAGGGGAAAATCAGGGATCTGCGAGCCAGCCCTGGCTTTGAAGTCCTCAACATCGTAAGCTGCGGCTTGCACGTTGTACACAATTCTTTCAAGGAGGGGCTAAAACAAACACATTGGCACACCGTTTAGATCTGACTAAACGGCTGTGACAGGTGAAGTTACTCGCATGACGTACTTTTGGTTTTATTTTACCTTACTGCAACTACTTGGGTGATCCTTAAGACTGAAGCATTGCCGTTGTGTGCAGCACTGTCAATTTTAGAAACCTATTGTATCAGTCACCTTAAAGTTAACCGACTTTCAAACGGAGCTTTTCGTCGGCATTCCGATTACAATCGTTCGATGTTGTGAATGATGCGGTAGTCGAGAAGATGCTGGTACCAAAGGTGAATTTTGTCATCAAGTCTGCAGCAAGGGTCGAGTTGGGAGTACCAGACCTAAGTTCCCAAAGCGCTGTTTCTTTTCGACAATTTGACGGAACTACTTAGAGACGCTATGGAGAAAATTGTAAAGCATCTAAGCATTCTGCCATCCCTTGATGTGGAAATCGGGTTTGTCTCTAAATCGGTAATCAAAAACAGCGAGAAAATTTACAGAAATTTTCAACAAAGATCTTTTTACTGTATTTTTGTTTTGAAGAAGCTGCTCAACAAGTCTTCTTCGAGATACTTGTTAACGCGTTACGTCACCTGCATTAGCGCTGCAGTTGCTTACAAAGTGAAAGAATAATTCGGGCAGCTGTGCCGTCTTGAAAGACGTTGCTTGCCGGAATCCAGAGAAAAGAACAGCTTTTGGACAAATTTTGACTAGAGCTGATTGGTCATTCCTAGAAAGAGCTGCCAAATTTGACGCACGAAAATGCGACGATGAAGTTAGGATTTTCAGTAAATGAAGAGTGTCTGCTGGTGACCACACTGAAAAGCGTTAGTTAGCTCAGAAAATTGTCTACAAACTGTCAAAGACGTTGAAATCTAAAAGTCCTTGATACAATATGCACGCAACGCACGTGCATCATTCTGTACTCGAAACCTCGAATTCTTTACTATTTTTCTTCGATGTTTATGCTTCTATAAACTTGAAAATCAATTACTTATACAGAGCGATATTTGTTCTCGTTTGCAAAATGAGGTTACGCAATACTCAAGAAGCCCGATTTGCGTCATTTTGCCTAAATGAAACAAGTCAGAATTTCAGATTGAACAATTTCCTCAGAAACTTCAAACCAGTTTTTGAATCCAATGAAACTATCCTGGTCGGGAAAATTAGGCGGGAAATATACGGGAATTCTTAAATTAAGATTGTGTGGCCCCCCTGCAACTGTGATGACAAGCAAAATGTCACAGCTAAAAGTCAAAAAAAAAAAAAAAAAAAATTGTACCATTATGGACAGCTATCGAGTATTGACAAACTAAGAAGGTGTCTAAATTCTCCAAGAAATATTATGCTTTTAAATTCGGTTTTCAACTGAAACCATAATATTTGGTTTGGCAGGCCATATGTAGTTGTGTTCAAAAATCTCAAAGTTTCGTCTCTATCGGCAGTATCAACAAGGGTGTTTTTTTTTTTAATCAGTCATTTGTTTGTACAGGCTCAATCGAATCAACTTTACAGAGCCAAGTTTTCATATTAACATACATCAGTTGTCTTAAAACTAAAGTTAGGGGGATAGAACCGATTACTCGCGGCCGTCTCGAGGTTAATAGGAATAACAATTTAACGGGTGGGGAGCTGGGAGGGAACTTGAAGTAAGGTTTACATAACACATTAATTTTAAAGTCTAAATTGTCTCAAAAGTAATAACTATACAACTTTTGGGTTTCTTTTGACTTGAACATTTTTGAAAAGGAAAACAAAAAACCATACACATACACCGCCAAAAATAAAACCTAAAGTAAACATACAGGTTAAACAAACTACAATCTAAGGTTAATGTTAGTCAAAAACACATAAATGAGATTCATAAACTCCAGATCACGTGCAGCCAAAATATCTCGAACAGGTACATTGGGTTGTTTACCTCGAGCCCGAAGGGATTCGTAAAGCTCAGATCTGACTCCGCGATGCTCGGCACATGACCAAACAATGTGATCTGCGTTCTGGTAACCTTGTCCACATTCACAGAGATTGCTGTCGCTCAGCCCAACACGGTATAAATGAGCGTTCAAAGAATAATGATTGGACATGAGGCGAGACATCACACGAATGAAGTCTCTACCCACATCCATACCCCCAAACCAAGATTTCTTCGACACCTTTGGGATGATAGAATGTTGCCCTCCTTTACTCCATTTATACTGACAGCTGACGAGTGACTGTTGACGAAAAATAGGAAAAATCAATGATCCGTCAGTGAAGAACGATTTAGTGGAATCAACTTGGCCAAACTTTGCAGCAAATATTACCGGAGCAATCATAGGACGATGATGCTCTGGGATTCCATGAAGCTCCTGCTTCATGGATAAATCAAAATGAACCGAACTGCCGAAGTCGGAGAAGCATACACCATTGAGAATATTCGGTGACGGGCTGACACCCTGTGTTATGTACAAGTGGTACAAAGTCATGAAGTGGGTTTGAGGATTCAACTCGAGAAGCTTCTCAAAGTTTTCGATTACCTGAGGGTTCATGACTTCACACCTGGTGAGGAGCCGGAGAGACAATTCTGTAAACCGATCTGAGAGTGGCAACATGCCAGCCAGCACTTCAAGACTCATCGTGTGAGTCGAGTGCATGCAACCTAACGCGATACGAAGACACCGATACTGAATACGTTCCAGTTTGATGATGTGCGACCGAGCCGCTGACTGAAAACAAAAACTACCGTACTCCATAATCGACAAAATCGTTGTCCGGTACAACGTTAGAAGATCTTGCGGATGCGCTCCCCACCAGGTCCCGGTAATTGTGCAGAGAAAGTTGATCCTTGGCTGACACTTTCACTTCAGATACTCAATATGGGATCTCCAGGTGCACTTCGAATCGAACCAGACCCCAAGATATTTAAATGACATAGAATGAGTTATCGGCTTACCTCAAATTTGAAGCTTCGGTTGTGCTGGGTTATGCTTCCTACAAAAAACTACCAACTCAGTTTTCTCCGTAGAGAATTCGATACCTAGCTTTAGAGCCCAAACAAGGATGTGTACGAAAAAAAATGTCAGCAAAAGCGGTTGCTACCGTTTATAAAAAGCCACAAATCTCCAGCTCTGTTTTTGGCCTGATTTGGCTTCTTGCTACTATTCAAAATCCGTCCTCGAATGATATTAGGCACAAGAGGTCAAATACGTGCCAAAACTTGCCAACCCGGCTAACAGTCTAGAAACTTCGTCCGATAGAAAAATACTGGGCTGTGGTTAAGCGGAAACTCTTTGGAACTATGAAGAAAGCAAATTGGATTGACGACTTTGTCAGAAGATGGAAAACTGTCACCGCTAGCGTATCTGAGGATACTGTACGGAATCTGATGATGGGTGTACCACTGAAAGTTTGAGAAGTTTACCGTAAGAAGGACTAACATCTCAATCAACTGTTTCTAATGTATATATGACTCGGTTATACTGAAAAAAAAACAATCGGTTTGGTTGAATTATTTCTAGATTTTTTTTTGCTGACATTATCCTAGTGTCCGAAATTTAACGTGGACATGCTTTACTAAACACAAGCAGACACATTGTTCGGTCCCTTCGAGCTGATTCGAACAGTATTATATTAGTCTTTAGGGGTCTTCCCTTAGCTCAGTTGGTAAAGGTACAGCTACAAAGCAACACCATGCAGCAAGTGGCAGGGTTCGATTCCCGGTCTGCTCTACGAATTTTTCGCTAAGGAAAATTTCTCGACTCTCTGGGCATAAGGGACACAGAAAAAATAATTAATTTTAACAAGCGTGTAATATATCCCCTCGTTTAAATCCAAGCTAAAAGAGGCGTAAACAACGAAATTGTTTGCAATTTTTCATGTGTCATACAACAATGTTGGCAATCTTTCATACAACAGGCTGGATTCAGGAGTTATCTGGCTTAAATTTACATGAAATATCCCATACTTTTCTGCCAAATCTAGCATTCCATTTATGTGCATTAGATAACGCAGAAAATTCAATGTTTCTTTTTATCTGTGTATGATACATATGATGATATTATACATGCCACACAATCATACTAATGCAATGATGGTACCTGGCATCGAAAGCTCTTAGTTAATAACTGTGGAAGTGCATTTATAGAACACTAAGTTGAGAGCAAGCAATAAACGAATTGTGAAAGCAATGTGCTTTAAATGCTAAAGAAGAAGAATAAAAAGAAGAATATTAGTCCCTTGGAGCCTTGGATCGAAAATCAGTTCCCAAGTGTTTAGTAAACCGCACAAAAAGTCACTACCCAGATTCATCAACGTCACCACAGTAGTGCACTCGTGACAGCACCTGCCAACCGTTGTCATGTCATGCTGCCACAAAACATCCCAAAAATTCATGCACACCGTACACCGACAGCGAGCACACTCCAATCGATTTATGGTTATTGTTATTTATTCGCCCAGCCTGGATATTGCTCTTGTCCTAGCTTCGTCCTAGCGAGTCTGCCGAAAGCAGCTCGCCAAGTACTTTCAGTATTTTTATTGGATTTTTATTGTTATTCATATAGGTATGTCTGTATCCATATACATACAAGCACTCACATTTATAATACATCGATCATCGAAACACATTTCAACGCGCCTCTGGCTCTGACACTGTCGACGCGAAATGATTGTGAGTAAGATCCTTACAAACCGGACGAGCTTTTCCTCGCTACAATCATCCTTCGATACCGCTCCGAGTGGCACTTACCCCGCCTGCCTCTGCCAACCAAACATTATCCACCCACTCTCAGACACAGTTGATGTGCGATCCACCCGCCCGGTCGCCGTATCCTTGGCGACCGAGCTTTATTTTGACATTCTTTCACATTCTCTACCCAGACGGTCCCGCCAGGGTTGCTTTGGGCCCTTCTCAGTGTTCCTCATTTTTATTCCACTGCGATGAGTCATACTCGCAAAACCAATAATCAGACCATGGCACCGGCGTACACCAAGGGGCAATGGGTAAGGATATACCAATATTCTTGAGTACGAGTCGTTATGCCCACCAATTTAATCGATTGTACCGAATTATTGATCACTTCTTTATATGAATTTTTGAACTACTTACACCCATGGGCGTCCGTTATCGGTCAAAAAATCAGACCTTATTATAAATAAGAAAAATTCAACACCAGTCGGGTGAGGAAATGGCATGGAAAATGTAGAACCTGAAATCTACAAATAACCCAGCGATGACTATCACATTCCGAAACACGTTTTTCCGGGAACAGCGCATGGAAAGCGGAGGAAGAAAATATAATGACGAACACGACCGTCGTCGTCGTCATCGTCGTCGTCACCCAGAAACAAACATTGACTTTTGGCCAGTCTGAGCCAGTTAGGTGAGTCGTTTCCGATAGTTGTTGGTGCCACGCGAAAAGAAGCACTGATGCACATACAACAACAATAAAAAAAACCCTCGGAACTCAAGGTGGTGGCGAAGAACGTTGAAGCACGTTTCCCCATGGGACCAATAAAACGTTGAACCTACGAACAACGCCTATATGCTGGGTGGTGTCGTCTCCCGTTTCATGTCCAGAAATAAGGATGCACTCGAGTGTAGCATAATTGGGGCCACGGGGGTGCGACCGAAACGAGGACAGCGAAGGCAATGTGGAATAGGGATAATCGTCGGTCCCTGGGAATGTAAATAAATCATTGAACTCAGCTGTATACAATGAGGAGCAGTCAACGGAACGGACGGTGGCACGTTGGGGTTGATTGTTCACCGATTGGGCCGTTTGTCACGGGGAGGCACTTCGCGGAATCGTGTGCCGCGTGGAGATTAGCACATGTTTGGGTGTAGCGATATTGATTGATCAGCACTAGTGATCTTCATAGTAAGATATTTCCGGTAATTCGATCCGACGACTTGGCAATGGTGTTCATTTCAATTGACAAACTAGGAAAATTTAATTTAACTTTTCACATGATCAGTTTTCGAGAATAAAACAAATGAAACACTTTTTCAAACTAGTAAACGCGAGTGAATTCTTCTAAATTTCACTAAAGAAAGCTTATCCGTTAGGCCTGTTTCGTCTACGACTTACATACTTTTTCAGTGTAGAGCGCTAGTTTAAATTTTCTTGGTTTTCCAATTACAATGAAAATTTATTTTCGTAAAATAGCTTGCACTCGTTTGGTAAACATGATTTTGTACATAAAACTCCAGTTAAGGGTCTTCCCTAAGGCCAGTCGGTAAAGGCGCGGCTACAAATCAACACCATGCTGGAGGTGGCTGGGTTCGATACCCGGTCTGGTCTACGAATTTTTCGTTAAGGAAAATTTCTCGACTCCTTGGACATAACGTTTGCATTAAAAAAAATGGACATTTTTCGGTGGGTGATAAAAAAAGCTAAGATAGATTTGCCATGGCGGACGAAAGCATGCGTGTAGGCATGTTTTTGAGTTCTTTCTTCGTTTTATTTATCAATTCTTCCTCAGATTTCGTGACAAAATTATTGAAGTAGATCTTACGCTTCAGGTTGGCCCAGAAATTCTCGATGGAACGCAGCTTGGGGACGTTGGGCGGGTTCGCCGACTTGGATACCACATCGATATTCAGCCGCTCATCTCCTCCGACGATTGCTTCGAGTAGCGGGCCGACGCCAGATCCGGCCAGAACACCGCGTCTTCGCCTTATGGTATTTCTTGATGAACGACGCAACTTCCGACAGGCATTTCATATTATGAATTTCCCCGTTCACGGCCAGTCCGGGGCGAAAGAAGAGCGGTTTTGACATCCCCTTCTCGCTGATTGTCAGCCCCAGCAGCACCTTCTTGTGGCACTTGGTGTGTGAAATGAACTTCACCGCGGTGCTCAGCTCCTTCGTGGTGGGAGTAATATACGAAGTGCCCTGCCAGTCGTTACCATCCAGGGTGAGATAGGTTTCATCGTCCATCACCACCGCCACGTCGCGATTCGCCGGGAAAATCCATTATTGACGCAAATGAGCTGTATTTGCCCAATCGAAGGGTTTTCTTCGCGTGATAAAAACGGCAATCACAAGGTCAGCGAGCCTGGCAAGTATGTGGGTCGCACTTCTTTCGCTCTGCTATATGTGCTCTCCGGATCACGATCGCACAACTGGATCAAAAACACCAGGATCGATCTAGTTCGGCACTTCACTTACTATCGCGGATTAGTCACTTCCGGATTTGGGATTATTATTTAAGCAATCGATCGTGTGTGGTTTCGCATTGAGAGATATATTCGTACTGGACTTTGTTGTTAATGTTTTACATTTGTTCTTGCGTGTGTGTGTTGTTGCGTACATAGGCAATAGATTTAGGGTAGTTTTAACAATCTTAGGTTAACAATTTTACGAGCAATTATACAAGGCCTCAACAACCATCTTATTTAGCCGCTGCCGCTGCGTCATTGCCTGCAGCTCCGAAACCAGTGGACGCGATTTCCGCTCCCTGACATGTATGTCCATGTTCGACAGGTACTTTTTCATTGTTTGGCCGGTTGAACTGACCTCCCGGGCAAGCGCACGCAGCGGTGTAGCCACTGTTCCCTGGGTCTTCCTCTTCAGCATCCTTTGGAACTTCTTGTCGCTAAGGGTGGTCGGCCGCCCGGAACCGGGCTTTCTTTCGATGCTCTGATTGTGGTCTAATAGTGCCAATATGTTTTTGATGCCTTAACGGGCGTATCCGGCGTCCACAAAGCGCCACATGATTTCCGTTTTCGACGCGGCGGGGTGCCGTTCTTTGAACGCGGACACTTCTGAATGGAGTTCCTTCACTGTTTTTTCCATTACGGTTAGAGTTCGACTGATAGAGCTGTCAAATGTTGTCTGCTGACTCATGGGTTACTACGATTGATGCTGCATGGGTAGTTTTGCCAGTGCTGGTGAAGGTAAACCCATGATAAATCGACAGCTTAGTGTATGACTGTACTTGCCACACAATCACACTAGTGCAAAAATGGTACCTGGGATCGAAAGATCTTAATTGATAACTGTGGAAGTGCATTTAGAACACTAAGTTAAGACAAGCTATAAGCTTATTGTGAAAGCAATAAGCGAAAAATGCTCAGAAAGAAAGTCATAAAACAAATGTCTTGTATATTGTTTGAAACATTCATATTGCTTTTTATCTGGCCAACCCCGACTTCTTTTCTATCATACGATGTTGCTGCTGGGATTCCAAAATCTTCCCAAAATAAAAATTGAAACGCTGTCGAGAGTTATAACCTCATACTCAAGAATCAAGTAACTTCCCACGAGTCACCATGGCCTAGTGAGATCAACCAGTAACGTCACTCTCCAGAAATGTAGGATCGAATCTCATGTCAGAAACATTAAAAAAAAACTCTAGGCATCTCCACCCCTTCCATCTCCAGCCCTTTTATTTTCAATGTGGTAGATCTGTCAGTCATTCTTGCAATCACCAGAGAGACTTTTCTTTTAAATTTGTAACAAAATATTCGTAGCTCTTTTAATTGTTTTCGTACAATGCACGGGTGCTCTTTCTGTGTTAACAAATTCTTCGTGCTTTTGACAGGTTACGAAGGTAGCTTTATAAATAGTAAAAATCAGCTTCGTTGCACAAAACAACGAATAGATTTGTTAGTTCTACCTTCGATTTCGTATAATAAAAACTAAAATTAATTTTCAGTGTACAATCGTTCTACTAAAACGCTCGAGGCTGATAACACTCGCCGTAGAGCCAATTATGCTCGATTGGTTCTCATTTGACAGCTGTCATTACTCGGTTGCTTCTTAGATGTCTGTTTCAGTGTATCTCTTACTGTGAAGATCACTTATCTAGCATAAATTCAATAAAGCCGATCTTCGTTGATCGATTCTCGTCATGGACTTTCCCTTCGCATTTTCCATAGAATTTATTGTTCAATGTACAAGCTAGCAACGTTTTCTCTTGACTTAAGCTGCTAGCAGACCCGTAAATTCAATAGTTTAGCTGTGATAAACCAAAAAGAAAGTCGATGAAAAGAATCGACCAACGGAGATCGGCTTTATTGAATTTATGCTAGATAAGTGATCTTCACTGTAAGAGATACACTGAAGCAGCCATCTTAGAAGCAACCGGGCTAAGCCATCTAAGAAGCAAAGGCTCAGGGTTGAAATGTTCGGTAAGCAAAGACAAAAAGAGTGGCAAAACATGACAACACTGTCGCAAACAAACAGGGAGTGACGTCGACAACGGTACATCGAGCGATTGGTAAGAAGGCTGTAACAAAAAAAAGGCCAATACAGGATTCTGGAGGCTTTACACGACGGTACTAGCGAACTTCGTTTGCGTGGTAATGGTGTACTCCAACACACTTTTTATTTTCGCCAAGGATCCATTGTATCCATTTATAGAATGAAATGCAGCTATTTTGCCCGTTAATGTGTCACAAAACATGCGCTGATTGATCTCTTGATTAAAGAATAAATATTAATGGCCTTGGAAACGTAATCGTTTCAATTTATGGTTCTGTTCAAGTTCGCTGATGGCAATCCATAATTCTCAACGGCAAAAATTGAAAAAATAATGTATCAAATCTTTGAAGCGTTTTATGAAAAACCGTAGCCATTCAATTGTATGCGAGCGACAGGTTGCACACAGATTTAACGAAATTTCTCAATACTAATAAAGGGTGTATTCGATAAAAATGGCACACACATATATACTCATCAAAATCAAACTGATTATCGGATTTTGTTGAAATTTTCAGAGAATGAAGAACTACTAATGAGTTTTGATTTACAACATTAACGTTTTATTCAATTTCGTCTCCCATCCCGAATGCCCGCACCTTCCTTTTCACTCCACCTATCAAATTTTGTACAACCGATTTTCCCAGTGTTTTTGTTGTTTTTACCCAAATTTTCTTCAATTCTAGCTCTGTTTTTATTTTTGGGATGTTTGCGAAGTTCCGTTTTCATAATTGCCCAGAATTTTTCAATTGGACGAAGTTCCGGTGAATTTGGTGGGTTCATATCCTTTGGCACAAAATTGACTCCGTTGGCTCGGTACCACTCCAATACGTTTCGAGCGTAGTGGCAGGATGCTAGATCAGGCCAAAACAGAGTTGATCCTTTGTGCTTCTTAATGAATGGAAAGAGACGCTTCTTAAGGCACTCTTCCGTGTAAATCGCACCGTTTATTGTTCCGGAAGCGATGAAGGGAGCACTTATTTCACCACATCCGCAAATCGCCTGCCAGATTAGAAACTTCTTTGCAAATTTCGATAGTTTCTTCTTTTGAACATCCTCCGGAACATCGAACTTCGACTTGGCAACGAAATATTCTTGCCCAGGAAGTTGACGGAAATCGGCCTTGACGTATGTTTCGTCATCCATCACGATGCAACCGGATTTGGTGAGCAGCTTCGTGTAAAGTTTCCGGGCGCGGGTTTTCGCAGTGATGTTTTGTTTTTCATTCCGGTTTGGGGCTTTTTGCACTTTGTAAACATGTAACCCAGCACGCTTCATGGTTTTCTGCACAAAACCGACTGACACCTTAGACTTTTTAGCGACATCTCGAATCGACATGTTTGGACGGTTCTTGAATTGTTGTACGACTTTCCTGGCCATTTTACTGTCCATTGGACCACTTTTACGACCACTCCCTTCCTTCCTTTGGACACTCAGACGCTCCTTGAAGGTTCTTATTACACGAGACACAGTTGTATTTGCAATTCCAAGCCTTTTAGCAATCCACCGGTGGGACGCCCCTGGATTTTGATTGTGAGTGCACAAAATTTTCTCACGGACTATGAAACTTGGCAGATGTAAATAATACACTATGGATAAGATCTACTCAAATTTCTAGGTTTTTTACTCATACGATTCAAAAGTTACAGAAGATTTTCTGTGTGCCATTTTTATCGAATACACCCTTTAATGTTTTAATTGCATACAGTGCGACAAATTTAAATTATAATGTTTTGAAATTGGAAATATCATCCCGAAATCATGAGATCCCAGTAGTGAACAGCGATTTCGATAGGCCACATAGAGCCTGGCAGGTTATTAAATTGAATAGAAGTAGTTTGAAATTGAGTTTAATTTGGTTTTATAAGCATGAATTAGACTTCAAGAATGCTACAAAACCATGATAAAACCAGCAATTTTCCTTGGGAGGGCTTTTGTTAGGCAGTGTTCTTCACATTTTTGGTTCTAACATAAATTGCTGTCACTACTGGGATTCCATGATGTTGGGAAGATATTTCTTATTTCAGAACATATTCATTTCTGTTCATTGCTGTACCGCTTAGTGCTTCGACAATCGGTGCAACTATACACAATAAGAAAGAAACATTTAATTTTAAGCGCAATATAATGCACGTAAAGGGAATGTTAGATTTAGCATAAATAATGGGATCTTCCTTGTAAATCTGAACGACTCTGAAAATTAATTTTAGTTTACCCTACGAAATCGAAGGTAGAACTAACAAACCTGATGGTTGTTTTCTGTAACGAAACTAAGTAATGTTTATATGCAAGCCAAACAAGTGTTAACAACGTAACAATCTTGCAATCAACGTAACAACGTGCAATCTTTCATACAACAAACCTGATTCCAGCGATATCCGCACTGAAAATTTATTTTCGTAGATCAGCTTTCACTCGTTTCGTAAACATGGATTTTGCACATAGAACAAAACAGCGCCAACATTTGATTAGGGCGAAACTGATTTTGTAAACAATGGCTACAAAACAAGTGTTTACGAAACGAGTGAAACCTGTTTCGCAGATATCACTGGAATCAGGTTTGTTGTATGAAAGATTGCAAACAATTACGTTGTTTACGCTTGTTTGGCTTGCATATAAACAGGAAAAAATTTCGACCGAAAAATATTCAGAGTAAGCCTCAAAATTACGTCAAAATTAATTCAGTTCTCCCCTCTCATAAAACATTAAACTAGTTAATTTTTTAGGGGCTCTTTTTTCGTGTTACTAAATAAGCTGCCAAATATCAACAATTTCCTTTTCACAAAGATTTATAACTTGAGATGCGCTGGACCTTTCAAATGAAAGGTTTTATGATGTAGTTTTAATAAAAAAATACGAAACATTCTGAAATATTTCATTTTGTATGAAAAAAATACGTGACAATTGCTTTTTCTTGATTTTTACTGAGAGTTGACGTAGACTACCTTAAACCGTTCGATTGGTTTCGTTGATAAGAGTTGATAAGCTAGACGGTAAGAGCAAAAATCTCAAAAATAAATCAATCTAGAAATGATCGACTTATTAACGTCCGGTGTTTCATTTTGTCGGACGGTAGCCATCTGTAAATTGTACACAATGGTCAAGTTCGTCAACGAAGAGAAAACTAAAATTGTTTTGGCCACCGCTGGGGCTGCCAATTGGGAAGTAATGTTAGACAAATTCAAATCAAAAATTGAAATTGGTCAAAATTGTCTTGGTTGTCTTGAAAAGGACGGGTTTGAAATGGTCCGCATTTGAATTAAAATCTTCTCGGTCTAAATTTAGCCCGCAAAACAAAATAATAAGGCATCACCTTTTATTTTCGTTATTTTCCATAATTTAGAACTGTTAACGGATAATGTTTGATAGTTGAATTGATACGGGAAAATTTCCAACCAGTTGATATAATCATCTTGAAAATCTTTCGAGCATTTATTAAGTTATAATAGATTTTCAATTGACACCCTAAGACGGAGTCTACGTCAAAAAAAATGCGAGTCTAATATTTGTTGATGACAAAGAGCTATATCAATTTTGATGAAATTCTGAGACTTACTTAAACCTTTTTCTGTGGCATTGCTTTAAATTTTGCGGAACTTAATTTATTTATGGTGCCAATACTATCCAATTTAAAGCACACCAGAACTTTTGGTTATTTGCTAATCTACAATTTTCTAGAGGAACTGTTTTCGAACTCTCTTCTTTTCTTCTCTAGCATTTCAAGCGTATTGCTTTAACAATTAGCTAAATGCTTGCTTTCAACTTAGTGTTCGAAATGCCATTCCACAGTTATTAATTGAGAGCTTTCGATGCCAGGCACCATTTGCATTAGTATGATTGTGTGGCAAGTACAATCATACCCTATGCCCAGGGAGTCCAGACTGGAAATCGAATCCAGCCACCTTTAGCATGGTGTTGCTTTGTAGCTGCGCTTTTACCGACTGAGCTAAGGGAGGACTCTTTCCGAACATTCTGTCACCAAAATAACGGAGAAGGTTATACCAGAAACGAACCTTTTCAAATTGATCTGATGGAACTCTCTTTTCAATCTGACGATCTGCATTCTGCTAACCTATAGAATTTCAAATGGATTTTGCAAAGTCATTTTTTGAACGAAAATTCACATATTTTCCAATGCGCTGCAATGCAAACCTCTCAACTTATCGTTTTCCTAACTTTATGACATCCCATCGATCATAAATCATCTGATAGCGCTCCAATGCCTTGACTTCACGGAGATTTATCCACAACAGCACACCACATCCCTATCAATTAAAGTCGCTCCTGGCCTGGCCGGATATTCCAGCTGTGCTGCAGCGCACGGTCAAATCACAGGAAAATGGTCACTAGCTGCTACCGGCAGGCAACAGACCGCGACCGGGCGCAGAAAAAAAAATCTCCGTATCATGTGACACTAGTAATTCCTGCCATGTGACAGCGGGGATATTAATTAGATTGCAGCCATCAGCCATCCCGCGTGGGCACATGTGCGCTCGGCATTTCCTTTGTTACAGACACGTATCCTATTTCTCCGGCACACCACGAGACCTGCGGCAGGCATCATATCTCCAGCCACTGCAAGTCGCAATTTTTACACCGTCTCAAAGTCATACGTATTTATATACTGTGGAACGGTGTGTGTGTGGGCAGTATTTTATTTTGTTTTTCTTGCTGTTTGACTGTCCATGACAGGACTTTGGCCATTTGCCATAGGTAGGTTCTAGGCACGTTTCGCTAAACCGTCACCGCCATCGGTCGCCGATCGTCGTATGCAATGCAACGCGACAAAACGTCAGGGATTGAAACGAAACACGGCTCTCCAACGAATGGCGTGGAAATACCCGGGGCTCAGATTCAGTATTTATAGTTTCAATTAGTGGGCTTGGCTTAATTCGAACAGGCTACTGGTAGGAATTAGTGGTGAAATTATTGGTCGGTTGCTTGAGGATATAAAATCAATTTTATATTCGGGATACACTAACGAATTCTGTCGATAAAAATGCAAATTGCCCCCAAACACCTTCCGTGTGAAATGATTTGCATACGTCACCATCGCAACCACCACAAAGCTTGTAAAAAAAGTAAACACTTGCGCAGTAGTCGTCTTACTTGTAGAGCATCACAACCCTCGATATGAGAATGTTTCTACTCTATCGAAAATCAAGAACCACGCCGAAGGCTGTTAGAAGTGGTAAATCTTCCCACACTTTGATTTATTCCAAACAGCCAAGGGCCGAAGGCGGTTTCTTTTTTATTTGCAGCGAAGGTAGAGGCAATCACAGCTGGAAGGATGCCGGGACCAATATTCGAGGCGTTGTCGTCGGCTACATTTTATTGGCCCTGGGCTGGTTTCTCTGAGTGACTTACTACATGCAACATCAAAGCCATGGAGTGTGTTAGAGTCGGATGTACAGACCAAGATGGGTCCGGGTCCGGGTCGGTACTAGTTGACGAGAGGTGCCGGATGTTGGTAAATGAACAATGGGGCAATAGGTAGTGGGTTTATTGCTTCGTCCTCCGTTATTTTCGTTTGACGAGGACGGTTGATATACTTCGGAGAATGTTTTACGCTTTTCACGGTTCTAAGCTTTCGTCAAGGTGGTTTTTATGAAGCTTTGGTATAACTGTTTGGCATCGCCGAGTACCGGGTTATATTTTCAAGGTGGAGCCTTCGCATTGTACGAAGGGAAAAAAAACGTGTTTCGATCGCTTAAAATTTCCTCCATATTACGGAACGGAACGGATTTTTTTTCCGGCTCTGAGAGGCGATATGAATTTGACGAAACCAAACAAATTTTCATTGATTTCTGTATTAATTGATGACTTTACATAAATGACTTCACTCTCTGTTAAGCAGCCAAACGGCAGTTGGCCGGAACTTTAGCCAGAGCTACCGAAAAGTAAGTTGTATGAATAGTTGAGGGCGTATTTCAAGAGTCGAAGTGATGTTTGTCACATGGTGAAGTGAGAAAATTTACTTCGACTCTCGGAATAACCTCACTATCAACTCCTGGTCGCTTTGATTGATTAGTTCTTTTTCGGGTTTCGCCACGGACTTGTTCAAATAGATCTTCCACTTCAGGATTGTTCAAAAATTTTCAATTGAAATAGGTACCCTGCGATTCATTGCCGTCGAGCGTCAGGTACGTCTTGTCGTCTATGATCCCACGTTGCGCTTCGCAGGGAAGACATCCTGCCCATTAATTTCGGCCACCAAAATCCAATAAAATTAATAGCAGCAAGAAAAAAAATTACACATAATTCAACAAAACCGATTGTTTATTTCACAATAATAGAGTTATTAGAAACAGTTTATTAAGATGTTAATTCTTCTTTCTGTAAAAGTCTAGAACTTTCTGTGGTACATCCGCCATCCGGTTCCACACGGTATCCTTAAATACGCCCACCTTGACGATTCTCCATCTTCTCTTGAAATCATCCCTACTATTTGCTTTCTTGTTAGGTTTGAAGAGTTTCCGCTTAACTAGAGCCCAGTACTTTTCTATTGGGTGAAGTTCTGGACAGTTTGGTGGATTGGCTGTTTTTGGCACGTTTTTGATCTCTTGTATCTTATACCGTTCCAGGGCGGATTACGCTTAGTGACAAGACGCCAAATCAGGCCAAATCAGCGCTCGAGAGTCCTGGCTTCTAATAAACGGTAGCAATCGCTTTTGCAGACATTCTTTCGTGAACACATCTTTACTGATAATGGTGGTAGAGACGAAACTTTTCGATGTTCGACCACAATTACATATGGTCTGCCAAATCAAATACTTCTTCGGAAATTTGGACACCTTCTCTATCCAAAAATGCTCGGCAACGGTGTTCCATTGCATTGCGGTATAAAAAGCCAAACCTGAAAGCTGTTTAAAGTCTTCGAGTACGTATGTTTCGTCGTCCATTATAATACAAGAAAATAATTGCAAAAAAATGGTGTAAAGCTCCTTAGCACGACTTTTTGCTGTGAAATTTTGCTTGTCATCACGGTTGGGCACCTTTTTTACTTTGTACATACGTCTTCAGTCCTTGCCTCTGTTTCATTTTTAGTACGAATGATTTTGAATTCCTAACTTTGCGAACCACATTTCGCACAGAACGATTGTGATTTTTCTCAATAATGGCTACCACCTTCTTGCCCATTTGTCGAGAGCATACTTTTCGTTTTGTTCCACTTCCAAACTTCCGATCCATAGTCAAACGCTGGCCAAATGATTTGCAAACACAAAACACGGTACTTTTCGGTAGTTTAAGTTTCTTGGTAAAATCGCGTACTGACAACGTTGGATTTTTTGCCGTTCGTACAAAATGCGTTTGCGCACATCCACTTGATTCGACGCCATTTTACTGAATGTAACAAGAATAAAAACATGTTTTACCATGGAATAATGTGGGGAGTTTCACCTGTCATAAAAGTGAAACGTTTCCGCAACCCGTGAAATAATTCAATATGTACACTGAAAGAAAAGTTCAGAAATTTTACGTGAACAGGCGTGAACATGACCGAATTAGAGCAATTTCTCCTACGTAGCTTAGGGTGTCCCTATAAAAATCGAAGTATTTCGAAGAATATATCCCTTTATTTCTGCAAATAGAAAAGTTAGATTTTAGATTTCTATGAAAACAAGGATCACTCTAGTTTTCATTCATACCAAAAAAGGGCCTCATTATTAGAAACAACTTTGTAGAAGACAACTTTGCTTCAAAACTTCAAACTTAGGCTGAAAACGTATCTTTCCAGTTAAATTCGCATTCTGGACCACTGTGCAATCAGGTTATGTGCCGGAGTGGTGACCTGTGAATCTGATGGATCGTTGGAAATGCTGAATAAAAATCGAGAGTTCAATATTGATTCGATCTCTGTCATGATGGTTGCCAACTCCTCGCAAGTCAGTTTTACATCGCTTGCAACGCGCTCGAGGTGGTCTTGGTAGTTTTTACTGTTTACAAAACTACGGTCCGTTTGCGGGAATAATGTGCCACAGTATTTCTCGAACCTGGCAGACCTGTTGGATTCTCTCAACGGTGGTGTGCTGATGTAGCTCGTTGTTTGCTCCGTGGAAATTCTTTGCGTTATCCGAACGGATTTCTTTGGCCATTCCTCTACGACTGATGAATCTCTACAAGGACGCTAGAAAAGCATTAGTTGGCACATAGGAAACAACTTCTAGATGTACAGTTTTGGTTGACATACATATTTAGCAGTCTAAATATGCTTTGACAGTCTTTGGACAATGTGATCCCTGTTTCACTTGGAATGGACCAGCTTATTCCACAGCGATGAAGGACATGCGATGAAGGAAGGTTCCGCATTAGCTGCGACATCTCTCTTGGATTCTGCGGAAGCATTTCACAAAAGACCGTGTTACCTTGCGTACTGTTGACCGTGCGTTCAGCAGCCAATACCTCTATCGAATGGCACACATAGGCTGGTTTGACCTATGTGTAGATGTTTCTCGTTCATCGCAGTAATTATCCTTGTCGGGTAGGATGATCTGGCGAAAGGCAGCTTCGAATGATCTAACCATCAACCAACTCGCAGAAGACTATCTTCGTAAACCGGGTGCAAGTTGCTCAGTCGCTTGCATGGTTGTTTGGCGTTAACACGCTTTTAACACCAGCTTCAGTTGATCGACGTAAATCTTGGACAGTAAGTTTGATTCCCTGCTTACTATCAACTGACCGTAGTGTGACGTGAGCATCTCACATGTCAATAAATCCCAGGTAGTAACCAACTAAAATAAATCATACCAGTAGCACCGCATCGTGAGAAACATATTATTCCCCTCCAAGCCAGCGAACTACTTTTGCAACAAATGCAATGCGTGCACAAAGTGGTTCGATGACTTCTAGTACTCCTGATCATATTACGCTTATGCAATTGCACATCCGTTGTCAGGCGTTCGTTCATTGCAAAGGAACATCTGTCGCGTTGTCGTCAGGTGCATAAGTCGTTACTCGCCTTCTCCACATTCTCTCACTCTCTTCTCATACTCTATCCTACCAATAACAATCACGATTGGTGATCGTTTACATAAAGACTATGTATGACTCCATGTACCTCCCGTAGGAAAAAACTGTAGAATTATTATTGATGAATAAATCTAACCAGAATCGTTTCAACCTTCAAGCAGTGATAGTCTCCAATTGATTTACGAGATATCACAGTACCTGGAACATGTCAGTAGCTTGCAGCAGTTGTCGATGAAGCGCAAAAAATAGCCCATGATGCGTTGTATCTTGCGGAATGAACTATATCGAGGGACAAACGGATAGGGCTCACTAATAACAACTGGTGTTGCTACGTTGACCTTCATCTCCAGAATGCTGTCCTCTGGAATTTCTACGGTGTCTTCGACATTGTACTCGGAAATTGTCAGGATGTTCCACCAGAGTTTATTTCACCTCAACTCCTTCGGTAGCTGACCACGGGAAATAATATCAGCGGGGTTGACAGCTGACCGAATGAACCTCCATCGGTTCCCATTAGACTCAGATTGGATGATGGCCACTAGATTCTTTACAAAAGTATGTCATTGATCCAAGGGTTCAACCACACTAGTACTATTGTGCTATCCGACCACAGTACGACTTCTCAGGAGGATATCTGAAGCGCATCGATGACTTCACTTGATCAATTTAGTTAGAAGGTCCGCTGCACAAAGTTTCTTCCGTGATATGGAGAGCTCGTGCAGCGGTGCGACCCTTGACGGAGTTTTGCTGATCCGTCTGCGCAAATATTCCTCACATAGATACACGCAGAGTACGCCCCATTCGATGCATCGGCAAAACCATGTAGCTCGTAGGCGACTGCATTCCGAAATGTGACACACCTTGGCGCTTGGATACGACGTAGCTCTGGTAATGATGCTTGCAGTGTTGACCATGGCTGCTGGATGTCATCATCAATTGGTTCGTACCGCAGCTGTAGGACCAAATGCTTTGCTGTAACGATGACCGGAGCGAACAATCCGAGTGGGTCAAACAGCTTCGCCACCTCGGAATAAACGGTTCGTTTCGTTGCAGGTAAGTTCGTCTGTAGCGGAAAACCTGGCGGATTGGCGATCAGCATATGGTGCACAAGCTGTACCTTATGTCACGCTGTTCAGTTCGAGTACCCTCATAGGATGCGATGGGTCTGAACGCCAAAATATGTGTAGGAATCGTCTGTCTGATACCACCGTATTGACCTGGTGGTACATCTTGGAAATATCTGCTTAGGAAGCGTCTAGGCGATCATTAGAGTTCTTCTTCAGCAAAGTATTGTGCAAGTTTATGGGAATCTTTAAAAGCGTTATCTTTGATAATGTGGCTAACTTTCATAGCATGTAGAGATTTATATATCTCGCTTAATTCTAGAGGGTTTGAGCTTGTGAGTGGAATACCTGTAACTAGAAATTAGAATTTAGAAATTAGAACAAGAAATAAGAAGAAAAGAAGAAGAAAGAAATTAGAAATACTAATATTTTCCATTTAATTCCAACTACCTTTGCTTATCTTGACAGATACGCGTATTTCGTCTACAATGTGCAGACTTCTTCAGTGTCTCGTACTAGTCAAGTTATTAGTACGAGACACTGAGGAAGTCTGCACATTGTAGACGAAATACGCGTATCTGTCAAGATAAGCAAAGGTAGTTGGAATTAAATGGAAAATACTAATTTTTCTTCTAATTTCTAGTTATACCTTGCTTAGTTTTACAAAAGATCTAAAGAAACAATGATAAACTCTCTTAACTCGGTTGACTTTCTCTTTCATCGACAATTAAGTCATTATTAAAATTTAAGTCATATTTATTCTTTGCAAAACATGCTGAATTGAACCATTACCTTCCGATCTGTGGAAAGAAATCGTTGGCATGTTTTACGAAGACACCGCTATTAACGAAAGAGGACGAGAGAAATGATACTCTACCATTGTTACTAAGCTTGTTTTAAATAGTTATGAGGGCAACTAATAATTATTTCTCACGTACTACAGCTTTATACACTACCAGTCAATAGTATCGGTACACTTCTAAAAGTATTGCAACACACACTCACCTAAAACGAGGTAAATTCATAATATAATATCTCCAAAGGTTGATAGCCTAGAAAGTTCCAACCTCCTGCAAAGTTGTTCAGAATGTCGAGGGCTTTCGGAAAATAGACAGTATTGTTCTGAATTCAGTCGCTACGTGGCCCTTGGAGGCATGGAAAAGAGAGCTTTTTTGAACGAATTTATATCGTGATCCCGACCACCTAGAATGTTCGAACCTTAATAAAAGTTGTTCTTAAGGTCAAGGACTTTCCATGTATGGACAGTATGGTTCGGAATTTGGTCACAACATAGCGCTAGTGAGCATTGAAAAGATAAAAATAGAATTTTTGAATGATTTTATATTGTGGTCCAGACCGCGTAGAATGTTCGGAACTTGAACAAAGTTTTCCAGAAGGATAATAGTTCGACATTGGGCATAAAAAACAAAGTATTTTCAATGACATAGTATCGTGATCCCGATCACCTAGAAAGTTTGAACTTTTGGGAAAGTTTTCCAGAAGTTCAAGAACTTTTGGAAGGTGGAATTTGATTAGGAATTTGATCACTACGTGGTGCTAGTAGGCATAGAAAAGAGCAAACTTTTGATCGAGTTTATAAAATGATCCCTACCAACTACAAAGTTCAAACCTTGAGAAAAGTTGTTCAGAAGATCAGGGACTTTTGGAAGGTTGAGAATATGGTCTAAAATTTGGTCACCCCGTGGCTAGTTCGTTTGAAAAAGAGAGAATTTTTGAGCGGGTTTCAAACGATGAGCAACTATCAGAGATGAAAAAAATATTAGTCTGGTGGTTGAAAACAAAACCATATGCATTGGAAGAATAAATGTTTATGTCCAAGCTCCTGCGTAACTCCCTCTTGTGTTGGGTTGCCATGCCACTATCAGTAAGCAAGAGGCATCTTATCACTTTGAGAAGTTTTGAATTCCTTGTAAATTGTGTGAATAAGTGTTTGAAGTCTTAGAATCACTTGGGTATTAAATGAATAACCGTTAAATCAATTGAATATACAGTTAAATAGTCATGAAAACATTGGAAACATAGAAAAATGAAGTGAATCAGTCCAAATTTAATTAATGAATTCTGGTGAATGCAAGCTTATTTGTGGAATACTTGTAACGAGAAAATGAGAAGAAAGATTACTAATTTCCAATGAATTCTAACTACCTTTATTGGTTATTATGACGGATACGCGTATTTCATCTCTTTCTTTTCATTTTCTCGGTTGGATTCAGTTCAATACGAAGTTAACCATAGCTGGATCATAAGAATATTATGTGAGTTAGTATTGAATCTTTTGAATATAAAGTTAGTAAATCCTGATTTTTTTTAATCGACTCTTTGAAAGCTTGATATCACTTGTTTATAAAGTAAGTGAATCGAAAATTAACGTTTTCTATTAATTTAAATGTATGTAAATAAGTCTTAAATCACTCTTAAAACAAAGCGAGTTCGATCTAGAGAGAGGTATGAAATCAGGGAACCAGGAAATCACTTTATTATCTGCCTTGTGAAGTTTTGAGTCACACAGGTAAATCACTCGAATACTAAGTTATTTAGTCCTCAAGGATTTGGAATTCAGGGCTGATGCTTAAAACTACTTGAATAAAAGATTGGAAGTATTTGAAAATAAAGTTTAAATTTACTTTTGAGATGTTCGGAACAACTTAAATTCGAAGTGAATCATAACTGTAAAATGTCGAATCATATGAATATGATGTCAATCAGTCCTTACTTACCTTACCAATCAGGCCGTTGTGGGCTCTGCTGTACACTGATGTTGTCTCCATTGTAACCGGTCCATGGCTGTACCTCGCCAACCTCGCTGTCTGCGGAGAGTCCGCACGCCGCCTTCTACTTGTTCGATTCACCTAGCTCGTTGCGCACCTCTTCTTCTGGTTCGTTTTTCAATGACCATTTTAACAGAGTTGTCTTGCGACATTCTTACGACATGCCCAGCCCATCGTAGTCGACCGATTTTAGCGATGTGTACGATACAATTCGTGGTTCATTCGCCTCCTCCACGTTCCGTCTTCCATCTGCACTCCACCGTAGATCGTATGCAGCACCTTCCGTTCTAAGACACCAAGGGTGCGTTGGTTCTCCACTAATTAATGTCTTGTAGTCAGTCAATCCTGAATCATTTGCATATAAAGTTAGTCTATCCTAAAAAAGTTGGTATTGACACTGAAAAGTTTGAAATTTGAAATCACACAAATATGAGGTGAGTCGACTTTGAATCATTTAGTTATGAAGTTGAGGCCTCCCTAAGCTCAGTTGGTAAACGCAGCTTTTATGTAAAACCATGCTGAAGACGGGTTAAAAAATTCCTCGCTTTTCCATCAAAATCTCAATTAATAACTGTGGAAGAGTTGCTAGAATACTTGATTTTAAAAGTTGAGAGCAGGAAAAATAGCTTTGGCCTTCTAAACAACTTTGCTTAAGGCTCGCATTTGACCGAATTCCGAATCATACTTTGCGCCATTAAGAAGCTCTTGAGCTTCTGAACGACTTTGACGAAGTCGACATTTTTGCAGGTGATGTGCATCGTTAATTAAATAGTGCAACGCAATCGCACATAAAATGCTTACAGCTTTCACTCCCTTAGCCCAGTATCGACCTAAAAAGTAGAGAGATTACGGAATTTTGTTCAAGCACTTCTACCGATTCGATTGTAATGCAAATTTGCCCAACTCAAGTGTAACAAATTTGACTGAAGAAACATTCATACCTTTGAAGCAATAACAACGGAAATCACCCTGTAATAATTATGTATTCCCCATACATAATTAGAGATCGTCCTTATTATGATTACTATCCGAAGGACATTTTTATGTTTCGATTCTCTTTTTTCAGGCTTTTTTCGAAGCCCTATATTAATTTCCATTAGTGTAGTAACATTGAATAGATAAAATGATGTTATTCCGTTGTTTAAACCCCGTAGCGTTGTTTTTTGCCATGCACAGAAAAAATAATAAATTTTAAAAAGCGCGTTAAATTTCAATATTTGCAATATTTTATACAACAGGCTAGATCCAGGCGTTATGTGACTTCAATTTACATGAAATATCCCATTATTTTCTGACAAATCTAGCATTCCCTTTATGTGCATTAGGTATCGCAGAAAATTTTATGTTCCTTTTTATCTGTGTAGCATAACTAGCGTTAACCTTTTACTGCGAAATATTTCCATTTTCACAATTATTGAAATAGGTTCTGTGTTGGAATATATTTGATCACCGATGACAAATACCAAAAACCACTAACCAGTGACATTTCTAGAAATCCAACCTTCCAATACGGGGAACAGATCCTTACTTTATTGAAGAATGGGAATGAATTACGAAGAGACGCTCGCTGGCAAGACTTTCTAATATTGGCACAGCAATGTGAAATATTAGGGACCAGCTCGTAGGGGTGTACACATTTTTCTCTCTCTATCTATTCGATTGCAGCAAATTGTTTATTTGCTATTTTGTTTTATTAATGTTTGAAGTGAATCTTCCTTACCTTACAACGAAACATGCGTCATTCCATTGTTAACCCGATTGAGACTTATTCTTTCTTCTTTGATCTTTGTCCGAATTGAGGTATTTTTAGTCGTAACCATTTCGTAATATTCGTTTAGCCAGAAATACGTTGGCAGCTGAAACTGGGCAATTGAATTGATTGCCGGTCTCATTTTCCCCGCACCCCCCTTCATTCCAGACAAGGCTAAGCTTTTGCCTTCATCACAGCAGCGTCTACCGGCTCTTAAGCTTTTGATCTGATTTCTCTTTTGCTTTGACTATTCCTGGGCGACCGACCCTTTCAAATTAATGAAAATTCTTTGTAAACATTTTCCCCCGTAGTCTGTCTCGCTCGGGTTCTACGACGAGTGGTAATTTATTATTAAAATATTCATGTTTCTTGAAACAACTTCTATTCATTGTGCCTTCGACGGTGGGTGGGTGTGAGTGTGAGTGACCCGAAAGTTGGAGGTTCATTCTGCAATGCCACATGTGCATAGGAAGTCTCCATTAGCTGAGTGAGTAAAATTGCATGATTTTGATGGGTGATTTTTGTCTTCGATTTTTCCTGTGTCGGTCTAGATGATGGTGATGACGCTCCTTTGAAAAATAATGTGGCCTGTTTGTGCATTGATAACTATAGTAGTGTTCCTACACCAACAATTTTCACCTGACTATAAAATACGTTTGATTTTACCATGCCCGCGATTAAAGTCAACCATGGTGGGAGTGATATTAAAAGGTCTGTCAAATATACCACAAATGTTGAAGGTTGTACCATAAACTTAGTAAATTTAACTGAAATTTCATAGTAGTTTAGAAAAGTCGGGTAAAATTGTAGTTTTTATAGCAAGATTTTTTTCAGTGTAGAGCTGATTCTGCAAGATACTTTGATGAATTTATTTACATGATTTTAAGGTGATTTGCATCAGCACTTCGCGGTTATGATATCTTAGAAACTATACCAGTACCAAATCATAGCATTATTTGGCACAGCCTACTTAGTGTGCCCGTTTCAATGAAAATCATTTCCTAAATTCTGATTGATCTGAATAATAACAGTGACATCAAGGCTCCCCGTGCCTTGAGTGGATCAGGATTTTCACACAATCAAAACGAATCCAATCATATTGTTTCCTAGCCGGCAATGTAAAATAGCTCTTAAGATCAAATTAACACTGATTACTTCGGAATCATCCCGCTAAGAACTTTCTTTGTACATGAGACGTTTTTTCATCTTGTTAAATTCCTTTCTGCTTTGCACGAAAACTTTTTGCTTCCACAACCCTTCCATTTGCCGTCGTTCGAGCTATTATAAACCAACGATGGGATTTTTTCGCTCTCTTTGTTCGGGATGCTCATGAATTAATTTGAATTTCCAATAAAAATTTCGGAACGACGAATCAGTGATAACCGAGTTAAATCGGCAACTGCAGCGTTCCTAACCTAACGATGCGGCATCTCATTTGCCAGGACATTATCAGATCATCGAGCGTGAACATGAGAAGTGCACTTTCTTTTGCATGCATTTTCCATCCGACCTTTGCATTCGCTTCTTGTGAGGGCAAGAAGCAGAGAAGTAACATTAAGTGCATTGTCTTGAGCTGCCCTGACGTCTGGGGACACGTGTGCCGGTTGCTGACGGTGTGTCATAGCTTTTCCTTTTTGTGGAAGTGGAAACAACTAAGTGGATGCACACTCTCATTCCTTCGTTCGTTCCTGGAGCAGCCACGGGGAGGACAAGTTTTATTAAGGATGTACTTTTGAGCTCGTGTGCACGTTTGTGTTAGGTATGTATTTTATAATGAAGTTTTCCAAACTATGCGGGATATATTGTCAGCAAACTCGATTGCGATCCATTTCCTGCTTGGTATGTGGGGAAATGAGGCACACGACCCGCCGCCATTGCTGATAATCTCGTATCGTACGAGTTGACATTGAAAGTGGTTCTATGGGGATGTAGATATCGTTCAGTTTGAGTTGCAAGTGATCCATGGGGGTAAGTTCCTCTAATGGGCTCTCTGCATTTATTGTAATAAACTGCTACCAGCGGGATGCAGACTATGACGGAGTTTCACACTGTTGTCAGGAAGGGTTCAAGAAAAATAATTTAAAAGAAGTAATAGCATAGCCCAGCAATGCCCGCCATATTACTGATATTGGAAAGGCTTGTAAGATGGAACACGATTCGTTTTTGCTCGTAACATGTAGAATTTTTATTTTTTCGATAATCTTTTGAAAGAGGGACTAAAGGGCTCTAAGTTTGCTCCACGGAACTGATAGTTTATAGTAATAAAAAAATTATGGCCAATTTTCGAAATTCATCGAAAATTTCAATTTCAAAAAATGTATTGTTATATTTCAATTTATTGTTGATTCCATGGCATTTCTAAACATTAAAAATGTCATTCATATGTTTTAAAACGAAAAAAAATGTGTTCAATCGTACAAGCTCAACAGTGTTCCATCTTACAAACATGACGCCATAAACACAAAACATCATAAAATTGTTTCACTTTACGATTTGTTTGGAAATGCATTTGGATCATAATAATACACCAAAAAATGCTAGCCAACACAAATGTTTACCTTTTGATATCGATGGGAAATTTCCATTTATTAAGCACAAGAAATAATTGCTATTTTAATTATTTCACCACTTTCGAACAATGAAACCTGGAAGAGCTAGATCGAATGAGTGTACTCACTCCAAAAGCAAATGAAAATTGAAGAATAGTAAAAAAATGAGGTTAACACTTGTCAGCGCGATCGTCTTGTCGCTATGAATGTCAAAAGTGGCGCTGTTCCATCTTACAAGCCGTTCCATCTTACAAGCCTTTCCTCTATAATCTATCGCTTCGAATTGGTCAGAAAATAAGCTTTGACACCAGGGTGTTGTAATTCAATTTTAACAGAGAGAGTTCAAATAAATCGGGTTTTCGTGATGCGCGAGTTAAATTTTGATGCATGGACGTCATTTTGATAACTGAAGTGCAAATGTGAACATCTTAATAGAAGCATAATTATATACGCACACACCTGCAAAATTAGGGATGATCAGTTTTTTTTTTTAAATGCACGATTATAAGAAATGTGTCAAGTTTTAGAGGACCAAATGTTTATCGTACACTCTTGGAAAAAATCATGTAAATTTAAATTTATAGGGAAGCATATTATATTTGCATCTATTCTTGAATTTAGAAGACTGTAAAAACTTGAAATGATAACTTACATGGCATGACGTAGAATAAGATGAGTTACACAAAAAGACACTCCAGCTTGGACGTCTATGTTCGTTGGTTTTACCATGTTCACTTTTTTCAACTTGCGCTACAAATCCGAATTTCCTTACTTTTCTCTACAACATTAGAACCGACAAGCTTTCGTATATTTAACCAATATTTCCTCAATTCTTGATCTATTTTGATGTTTGCGTAATTCCTGCTTCATAATAGCTCCATATTTTTCGATTGGATTCAACTCTGGGGTGTTTAGAAGGTTTAAGGTCCTTGGGTACGAGGTTAACCTTGTTTCTCCTCAACCATCCCAGCACCTGTTTTGAGTAGTGACGTGACGCCAAGTCAGGCCTAGCAATTGGTGGGCTTTAGTGCGACCTTAGCAACAGGAGGAGACTATTATGTAGTCATTCCTTTGCGTACACTTGGTCATTCATGGTTGATGTCGTCACGAATGGCAAAAACTCGATCGTGAAAGTGTTGCCATCGCCGAAAGCAAGCAGATGGCTGCGAATGGGCGGCGAATTGCCACCGGTGAGTGACAGTTCGGACAGACAAAAATGAAAGCACGCATACAAGCGCAAGTAGCTAATCGCGCAGTGCGATCAGTGATTTGTTATGTGTTTATACTGCAGATAGAACAAGAAAGGTGCAATTTTTATATTTTGCAGTATTTGTGTCTGACTTGGTAATTGAAGTTTAATAAATACTAATTGAAGTTCAATTAGTGAGACATCGAACTTGTATTTTGCAGTGTAGTACTGATGATCTGGAATTTGCTGAAAGTTCTTTATGTAGGTTTTATAATACTTTAGACAACAAGGTTTTTTCATAAGTATTTGCGTATAAAGCTTGCATTCCGGTCATTTTGCTTCCAAATTATGCTTTTGTCGTTACAATCTGATGCCTTATGGACTTTAACACAACTTACTTTTGGTCAAAGTTAGCTTTTTGTAATATCCATATAAAAAAATCACATAATGCAACAAAACCAATTGTTTATTTCATAATAATTAAATCATATCTACATTAGAAACAGTGTATTAAGATGTTAATCCTTTCTGTAAAATTCTCGAACTTTCTGTGGCGCACCCGCCATCGGGTTTCGTACAGTATCCTTCGATACGCCCGCCGTGACGATTCTCCATCTTCTCTTGAAAACATCGATACCCTTTTCTTTCTTCTTAGTTTCGAAGAGTTTCCGTAAACTAGAGCCCAGTACTTCTCTATTGGGCGAAGTTCTGGACTGTTTGGTGGGTTGGCTGTTTTGGCACATATTTGACCTCTTGTACCAGTATAAAAAGCCAGACCCGAAAGTTGCTTAAAGTCTACAAGTACGTATGTTTTGTCGTCCATTATGACTTATGATACTAGAAAATGTTGATTTTTTAATGGCTCTCTAACACGACTTTTGCAGTAAAATTTTGCTTGTCATCACGGTTGGGTCCCTTTTTACTTTGTACGCCTTCAGTCCTTGCCTCTGTTTTGCTTTTTATGCGCATGGTATTGATTTCCCAACTTTGCAAGCCACATTCCGCACAGAAAACTTGGGAGTTTTCTCAAAAATGGCTACCACCTTCTTGTTCATTTGTCGGGAGCATACTTTTCGATTTATTCCTAAAAAAAACGTTTGTGAAACTAAAAAAAATCAATATAAATTGCTATAGATTTTTTTTAAAACATTGAATCACGAGAGAACCAGCAGACGAAGTTTTTTTTTGTCCATAATAATTTCAATTTAAACTTCAAAATTTAAAGGTTGCTTTTTCTTTTTAAAACACACAGATAAAAAGAAACATTGAATTTTCTGCGTTAACTAATGCACATAAAGGGAATGCTAGATTTGGCTGAAAATAATGGGATATTTCATGTAAATTTAAGCCAGATAACGCCTGAATCTAGCCTGTTCTATGAAAGATTGCCAACTTTGTTACATGCACAGTTAAAATTATTTTGTAATTTTCAATCTATTTTCATGCACATAAAAAGAGCAGCAAATAGCTTCAAAATAAATGAGGCTTCAAATTTACACGACTTGAAAATCGCATGTTGTAATATTTGCTCGGTTGAATTTTACATCACCTACTTAAGATGCTCGCATCGTTGATTATTACATCCAAATGTAATTTTTCACGTGACAGCGGAAAACATAATGATCGCCAGAGAGAGAGAGAGAGAGAGAGATATATTAATGGCTTATTGATTACCCCAACCAATAATTTGAAATGAGAACGAAAAGATTCAGGTTGCTACGATGGGTGAATCCGGATAAGTAGCAGTGAACAGATTAAAACAAAATGGATTCTGAAACACCAATAAAATCTGCTTCACGCGATTCGGAAGTTGATACTTCATATATTCACTATTTACTACTCAACAAGCAGTATTTACTATTTACTATTCCACAAGTAATCAAGAGTAAAATCCTTTAGATGTTTTCAAAATGCGCTCTTTTGTCCTCCGTTCTTGAACGCTGAATGACAGCTCGAGGAAAGCAGCACGGAAGCTTATTCGAAAAAATTCCAATGTTAGAAGGCTTATAATTATACGATCATGTAAATTCATATGAATTTGCATTGGAAAACGTGTTCAGTGAGATCTATTATCCTTGCACCGTGTACTTATGTATGATCCGATGAAAATACACGTATTTTTCAATGTTGATCAATGCTCTAGATACTTATCTGCATAAATTTGTATTCAAAATTCAACAAAATAATTTTCATTATTTTTTGCTGTGTATTTGCTGATTACCCTAATCAATCCAAACATGCAGCATCAAGTGAGAGGTGAGATCGTTATGGTTAAAAAAAGTCAAGTTATGTCAAGTCAGTCAATGAATACAACAAAGGCAGATTATTTTTGCTGGGTAAATCGGATAGTAGACAATTACTCGCGAGCAAAAGGACGATGAGTTCTTAGACGGTAATTCAATCAGTTCAATTCAATCAATTTGAATGACACGATAGTTACTCTTTCGTTAACTATTTATCACAAAACCAGGTGTAAACAACAGATTTGAGGTGTAGAAACTATAGTTCCAAATAAACGTCCATTTGTGTCCTCTGCTTGGATGGATAATGACAGCTAAGCAAAACAGTAATTCTATTCTATACATTTCGATGGAAGTAGCTTTATATTTACACGATCGTGTTTATTGGTATGACAATGAATTAGAAAACGAGAGCACTGTGATTTATTATTTTTGCAAAATGTACTTATGTATGAACCAATGGCAAAATACGTATTTGTCAATGTTTATCAATGCTCTGGTTTTGTGCACGGTTTTCAATTCAAAATTAAAGAACGCAATGCTTTACATTTTTATATTTTTACCAAGCAAACGTTTTTCAGCGCATGTTATTTTATTTTTTCACTGTGTAGAATCACCATCGTGTTAGGAAATGTTATTCCTTTGAATTGGTGGCCCTAGTTTGCATTAAAGTGCTAAGAGTTTCTAGAATTTAACATTTGAACCTTACTCCCCCTCTTTGTTTACAAACTCAGATACGTCTGTTTGAAAAGGTACTCGAGAAATGGGTTGTGTAGAGCCACTATCTATGGTTTCCGGTCTGAACGTTGCGGTTTACAATCATTTATCTACGGCAGAGTAAATATTTCTAAATTTCTATCAGTCTGATATTCGTGTTGTTTGTGTATGTAAGGCAGCCCCATCCTTACCAATATCTTGTATTGTATGTAACTCTGCACAGGTTCAAAGAAACTTGCAATTGTATTATATATATTCTTTTAAATTTAAGTCAGATATCGTTTAAATCCTGTCTATTGTATTAAAATGACAAAAAAAAATCGATTTTTACTCTTCATTTGGCTTACAATTGGAATAGGGGGACTTTCACCCTCTTGTTTAAAATAATCATTTGTTTTCTATGTACTCAATAGCAATATCAATTAGAGTTGCTAGTCTGAATAAACAGTAAAGTTGTATAAAGGGGTCGACCCACAAGCAGAACTATCTACGCGAAACCGGCGGGAAATGGGGGATTTCCAAGGGGTGGATCGCTCAGCACACTTTTCTCCTGTGCTACTTTATTTAAGTGTGTCTACATGCGTTACAATGCTCTGGGTGGTCCCGTAAACTGCCGAAGATTCCGATGTGTTGTTAGTCCCAATTTTGTTTTGCTGTCCCTGGCAACCAAAAACGGATATTGGCAAGGTTGCTGGTTTCATATTTCTATAAGTTCAATTGTCAAAAGTGTTCCTCAGTGTGCCACACTTGTGGTATTGATTGAAAATCGAAGTTCAGCAGTTACGTAACAAATTTGTTTAGCGTGTCAGACATCGTGCCTGGCACACTGTACTAAGCGACTTACCCTTGAGAATTTCCTTTCATCGATGAATCAGTCTAGTGTTCGGTCAATTTAGAAACTGGACGCTTCGACTAAATCCTGAAAATAAGTTTTTCATTCACCACTTTGAATGTTACAGACACCAATTAAAGGTTGTCCGCGTTAAAATTCCAACACACGCAACTAGCTATAACATTTTTGCATTTAAGATAAAATATTTGAAACTTTGAGAAGTTTTAGTTCACATAAGAAAATCCAACATAGGCAATTCAAAATACGGTGAACATTTTTTGCCGTTTTTGCCATGAGAAACGTTTTAAAAGGTTTCTTATTCATAAAAGCTTGACCCGGAAGACAAAAGCAATCGCCGACGCCGAGGTGTAGTGGTTAGGGTGACTGCTATTTGGTACCTCAGTTCGGCTGGGTTCAGCCCTAGCCGAGATTGGTGAGATATTTCTGAGACGAAAAAATCTCT
>JASCZW010004797.1:0-54845 GCA_034211315.2 Aedes japonicus
GATCACTTTGATTAAATTCAATACACTGAAAATTTGTTTTCGTAAATTAGCTTTTACTCGTTTCGTAAAAATGGATTTTGTACATAGAATCAATGTCTCGTAAATTGTATGAAACATTCATATTGCTTGTCATCTAACAAAACGCTATCATTACACCTTTTTTGTACAATGCACAAAATGAATTTCGTATAGACCAGCCCATCGCTGTTCATGCAACTGCCAGAGAGACGTTTCTTTTTTATTGGCAACAAATTACTCGCAGCTAAGCGCTTGTGACAGTTGTGCGTGTGGGATTGAATACGAAGGTTTCTTAAGAAGCACAAATCAGTTTCGCTGCAGAAAACAACGAATAGATTGGTCAGTCCTACCTTCGTTTTCGTAATATATACGAGAATTAATTTTCAGTGTATGCAAAGTTTATGAAATTTCATGTATAATTACGTATCTTGAATAACCTTGAAGCAAAGTAAAACCAGTTGAGTCTACCTATCTGCTGAGGTCATATCTGCGGAGTCGTTGAAGTTGTTAGTTCACAAATATACCAACATAGAATTTCCAGATCTTACACGTAACTATCTTTAAAAAATAGGCAAGATTTAAACAAACAAGTAATGTCAAACTTAGGGTTCCGTCACTGGAAAACTCACAGAAAAAACCGTTGGTTGAAAATGATTAGAGTCATATTACACGCAATTTTTTGTTAAAACTGACGCTCGCTTATGGTTGTTACAATGCACCTAAATTTTCAAAAAAATTCCAAAGAATAATGCGCGAATCGCTCTATCTGTAAAAATTGATTGAATAAAAACAAAAGAATTGTGGCGACCGATTATCAAGGACACCCTTGAACCCCTTCGAATCTAGGAGAGGGTTACGGCATGTTTGCTATTTAATATTGAGTTCGAGAGTGTGATTCGAAGATCGGGGATAGATGGCACTATCTTCAGGAAGACTGTCCAACTTTTGGGCTTCGACGACGACGTTTATATCGTAGCATGTATCTTTGAGACGATGGTGGGAACATACATACTTAAGGCTGAAGCTTGTAGGAATAAACTTGTGATAAATGCGTTGAAATCAAAATGCACGAAGGGAAGCGGCTCACGAGAAAACAATGTTAGCCTCCCACCATGAGTTCAGATCGACGGTGATGAAATCGAGGTGGTAGACGAATTTGTGTATCTGGACTTATTGGTGATCGCCGATAACAACACCAGCAGAGAGATACAAAGGCGGATTATGGCTGGCAATCGTGCCTACTTTGGACTCAGAAGAGATTGAACAAAGTTCGCCGAACTACAAAGTGGACCATCTACAAGACCTTCATTAGACCGGGAGTCCTCTACAGCCACGAAATATAGACATTGGTCGTGGAAAACCAACGCGGGCTTGGTGTTTTAAACGGAAGGTTTTGAGTACCTACGGTGGAGTGCAGATGGAAGATGAAACGTGAAGAAGGCGAATGAGCTATGAATTGCACCAGTTGGTGAGAGAACTACCCATCGTAAACACTGCTGAAATCGGTCGACAAATGTGGGCTGCGCAAGTCGTAAGAATGTCGGAAGGTGGGTGGTTGTGTCTGTAATCCAAGGCTCAACGTCCTGCAATTTATTTATTCCAGAATAAAAATTGACGCACCTTCGAGAGTTGTTGCCATCACCAGCAGATCGTGGAGGACGAATGAGTTCAGTGTAGATGAAACTTAAATATTTACCATGCGAAACAATACACTACACGAGCAGATTATATAAAGTGCTTGTCTAGAATCGACTAAAAATTCTATTAGTTCCATAGTATCTAATATATCTAGCCTAAGATTTGAACACAGCACAGAAAATTTTAAATCTGGACTTTAATTAATTAGTTGGATTGGGGGTGACCCCGGCGTACTGGTTAACATCCATACCTCTCAGGCAAAGTCACGAGTTCGAATCTCACCCCCGGACAAGTTACAAAAAATCTCAAAAGGTATTTGAAGTGACTACAACGGTAGATGAACCAGCCCAGGGCTGAAAATCTCGATAATAAAGGAATAAAAAAAATAATAATTAGTTGAATTGATACACCTCTTTACGGTGAAGTAAATTCAAAGCTATATTTGATTTATTATGAAGCTAATAGTTTAGACCGTAACGCTGGTGATCACCTTTTCGTGGTGCATTACGGGGTATCAGATCTACCACCAAACCCTAGTCCGAATTAATTCAAACTAGGGAACATATTTGTTATTTGTAGTCAAAGGAACATATCTTAGTCCTTATTACATTTTAAGTCTTATGAAAAGTGACAATACTTGTTTTGCAATTGTGCGAGGATGAGCTTAGAATAAGTAAAACATGGTTAGTCTTCATTTATGTGAATTCTCATTTTCTATTTGATGTTCTATAGTTTGAATTGGTTATGTCTAGGGTTCTGATGCATGGTCAGTATCGGAGTCATAGTTTGGTTTATTTGCAATGAATCTGATTTTAAATGATAAAGGGGCGCGCCTTTGACGAGTGCTCTCACTCCTCAAAGGGTTTAAATAGCGGAAACTTTCAATAAAATTCGATTCATTGCCAAAAAAACAAACAATGACAACTGTAACAACACCGAATACTTTATCATTTCTCAATAGTGATGAGGTAAATCGACATGCACTTAACAAAGGTTACGGGATATTCTAAAATAGATCTAATTACTGGTCGCAGTGGTTTATGTCCCGAACAGAAGAAAAAAAAGCTAATAGTTTTAAATTTCCATTAATTATTCACAGGCATAAATAACATATCTGGAATTTCGTTTGTATTTCTATTAGTTGGATTGTTGCACTGAATTTGTGAACATAATTTGATCACTAGGATTACAGAAGCATAATTGGAATAAAATTACAGCTTGAAGCTGCTTACACTGCAATCGGGAATCACTTATCCTCACTAAAGATTTATCTTCTTAGGAGTCACCATGGCGTAGTGAGATCAATCACGGATTCAACAGCTCTTACCAAAAATACAGGATCGATTCCCATGTCAGAAACATTTAAAAAAAAACCGATTAACAATTCCATGCTGTTGCGCTTTTTTTCAATAACATTCCGAGTCGATATAGTAGATCTGTCTGTCATTCATGTAACCACCAGAGAGATGTTTCTTTATAATTTGAAACAAAATATTCGTTGCTCTTTTGATTATGTTCCTACAATGCCTGAATGTTCTCTCTGTTTCAAAAAATGATTCGTGCTTTTGACAGTTGCACGTGTGCCATTTTTTACGAAGGTAGCTCCAAAAGTAATACAAATCAGTTTCGTTGCAGAAAACAACGGTTAGATTAGTTAGTTGTACCTTCGATTTCGTAATGTACACTGAAAAAAATAATTAATTTTAACAGGCGTGTAGAATATCCCCTCGTTTAAATCCAAGCTAGAGGAGGCGTAAACAACGAAATTGTTTGCAACTTTTCATGTGCCATACAACAATATTGGCAATCTTTCATACAACAGGTTGGATTCAGGCGTTATCTGACTTAAATTTACATGAAATATTCCACTATTTTCTGGCAAATCTAGCATTCCCTCTATGTGCATTATATAACGCAGAAAAATCACTGTTTCTTTTTATCTGTGTAAACTAAAATTAATTTTCAGTGTCTGCGAGAATGACTTGCTCGTTTAACGTGAATCCTTCCCTTCTCCAAATAGTCGTAAAGGGGTTGCACAGTGGACTCCATACAAAATCTGGCCATGCATAAAAATGTCTCCAAATCAATAAAAACACGTGTTTCTTAACTAATTTTGGGTCGCTGAATCCATAAAAGGGGTTACTTTTCCATTAGGACGCACTCGAATATTACGTAACAAAAAAATTTGGCTTTTTAAAAGCGCTTCATAGTCCCATATTTTTTTTCATAAAATATGGTGCGTTAGGTGATGTCAGATTTGTTTACACAATCTCTGGTGTTATGTAATATTCAAATGGACCCAAAAAAATGTTGTCTGCCTTATTAGCAAGTTGTATAATTAGTATAAAATAGAGATGAAGTTTTTCAGAAGCAGATAATTTCTCATCTCCATGCGAAGCGCTAGAAGCGGACAGTAATTTTATTGCTAGAACGCAAAGACATGAAGAGAAAGTGTATTGATCGGTCCGTATAAACAACGGCAGGCTTTGAAAATGAAAGATACAAGATTGAAAACGAGCGGAAGGCATTTGAACGATAGTATCCGATCAGGCACATAACCCTTTGTCATACTACCCTATGCAGGATAGGCAAGGGGGGAAATCCCCTTGACTCAAGCCCTTGACTGACAAAAGGTTATGCAACCGATCGTGCTCTTATACTACCTATTGCTTGTTTCTAGTTCTGGCAATTTGTCCGTCTCCTAATACTGCCTAACACGGATGAGAAATTATCTCCCGCTGTTGGGTTTATTTTTAGCATGCACCGCATTTTTGCATAACAATCAAAAGTATAAAATAAAGTATAAAATATACTGGAATCTCGACTCGAATTTGAACCCTTGTTTGTACTCTGTGAGCCCCGAGGCATCGTCACAGCCCCATTTGGCAATCAGCGTACAATGCTCCTCCTTACCGTATTGTAATCGAGGATCAATTTGATCCTAGCGCAATAGCGGCAAACGTTAAGCGGTTTTGTTGATAATGGCCTGGAGTTCAATCTTCACAATGCTTTCAGTGACGACGAATGCGTTTTGTGGGGGATAGCATTCCTGTTTTGCTTTTTGCACTTGATAATACGGTGGGTAGCTGAAACGATGGAATTCTTTGTAACTTGCGAAAAAATAAATATTTTAAATTAATTTTCGTATCCGTTCTTTACTGGTTCCCTTATGATTTCATATGCGTGTCTTGACAGTTTTACCTTCACCATAAAAGACAATGCTTTTTCAGGTATAATTTGTGTGGGATCGTTATTGGGATCAATTTCTTCAGTTCTGTCGTTTTGTTCGATTACTCAGTCATCATAGAATTTCAAAGGTTTTGCTCTCGGTGACGGTTCTTTAGAAAGTGGTAATTCACAATCGTCCAGCCATTCCGAATGGTCTGCCTCAAATCGGTTACGCTTCCTTTGCGAGTGCTGAAATTTCTTATTGAATGATTTCCAAAAACTATCGAACTGCTTATCCTTATCCAACGGAAAACAGTTGATTGCTGCTGCCTTCATCTTTTCCAGCGATCCTTGAAGTTTCATCGCTTCATATATCTGTTTAAAATCATAAAAACCAGTGTTCATCAGAAATAGTGTAGCCAGACCATCACATTTATTTCAGATATTCCACGACTGACAATTCTGAAGAAATAATTATAACAACTTACTTGCAATTTCACTATCCATATTCACAGTTATTTTGGGTACCACAAGCACTTCAATAATACAGTTTGGCTCAGAATATAGCCTTTAGCAGTCCGATACAAATTAAAGATATGATGCTAACAGAACGCTCTTTCCGTTGCTTAGTAAAACGGAACGGAGATGAATAGGGGTATGACAAAGAATAGCGATCAATTTGTTCAATCTTCACACAAAAACAAAATTTTCGGTAATACCACAGTTTTTTGACAGGCTAGGAGAGTAGTACATACTGAAAATAGGTTATTGTTGATATGATTACTTTTGAAACCATTGAACATGAGATGCTTGAAGCGCTCCAGAAGAGATAAATCTAGTCAAATATTCAAAAAAGGCACAAATAGCCAAAAACCCTATCTTTTCTTTCAAAAATATCAATACTCTGCGCAAGTCTGCGCTACAAAAGGCGATGTGCATTTGACAACTAACATTTTAATCTAATATTTACAACTAACCCCAACCCGGGCGAACACGGGCTTCAAAGTTTTGTTGCATGGTTTTCACACAAAAATCACACTTTTTTCGTTTAAATTCAAATTTTACTAAACTTTTGTACTATTCAAAAAAAATAAATGATGCAGATTTGTTCTTCACTTTATTTCAAGGAACTTTCTCTTTAACACTATTTTAATTCAAGTCAATGGTAGAGCTCTAGCGAATTATGTAATATTTATAATTTCATTCAAAAAATCGCAAAAAACACAGAGAAGTCATTCTTCAAAAATTCATACAGAACTCAAATTCAGTCCAATCACTTCAAAAATTTGGATTTAAAAATGTCAATAGTGTATTATTACAGAAAAAATATAAAAAAGCCTTCAACGTGAATTTTGTATTTTGGATTAATGACCAGCGATTCCCCACTGTGGGTTGCCTCGCGTATCCCAAACTGTGCTCATGACTTTTCCGACCGATGGAACCGTTTTCGCCTTCATGGAGCACGTTCACCGGGTGTAGACCACTGTTTTGACTGTGCTTTCATTTCAGGCGTGTAGATGGATCCATGTTTTGTCAACACTAACGAACACCGTAAGAACTCAAAAATTCATATCAGTGAAGTTGTCATGCGACTCCGTTTATGCTCTTTTGTGAGCAAACGTGGCACCCATCTCACCAACAGCTTTCTTAATTACAGAAGAACTCATCCAAAGCCTGCATCGTACTAATCTACACATTGGCCAGAAAGGTCTTCTTGCCGTGATCATACAGCGATTCTGGCCTTTGAATGTGAAGACTACAATCCGGAAGATCATTCGAAACTATACTACGTGTTTCAAGGTCAATCCCACAAATACCGTACAATTGATGGGCGATTTACCCTCTTACCGTGTACAACCAGCTCCTACATTTTCCACCACCGGCGTGGATTATGCAGGTCCATTCCTGCTCAAGTCTACCTCTGTAGGACGAAAACCTTTGATCACGAGGTCGTATGCATGTCTGTTTGTGTGTATGTTGACTCGGGCCATCAGATTTGACCCGATGCATTCCTCGCCGCACTTCGACTTTTTACTAGCCAGCGTGGAGCTCAAAATAAAAAAATTCCGACAACGCGACCAATTTTATTGGTGCTCAGAACGAACTAAACTGCCTGGCGGATATGTTCAGTAATCAACAGGAAAATCGGAAGATCACCGATTTCAGCAGCAAGCTGGGATATGAATGGTCCTTTATTCCACCTCGGAGCCCCCACTTCTGGGGTATTTGGGAAGCCGAAGTAAAACAGCGAAATATCACCTTACTAGAATCGTAGGAGATCGAAATCTTTCCTATGATGAGCTGAACACAACATTGACACAAATAGAAGCTGTGCTGAATTTGCGGCCACCCGTGCCGTCTTCAGATGACCCAAGCGAGTATTTCTGGAAGCGATGGATTGCTGAGTGTTTACCTGAATTTCAGACGCGATCCAAATGGCTGAAACTAAAGAAAATTCCATTAGGCGCGGTAGTGCTCATCGTGGACCAAAATTCTCCACCTTTACATTGGCCACTTGGAAGAATCACGGAACTGCATCCCGGACCGGATGGAGTCACCCGTGTCGTGTCATTAAGGACACCACGAGGATAGTATATACCTGCAGTTACGGAAATTTGTCTGTTTCCGTCGGAGGTAGACAATGATGATTGAAATAAATTTCAACGCCGGGTTAACGTTAGATAAATTTTTGAGCACCCAAAATCTCTTTTCCTTTCGCTTCTTCGCACAGCATACTGGGTGTTTTTATTATTGCTTTTATTTGCTTTCTGCTGAGTTAAAGACTGTATTCGATGAAATTTGTACACACGCAATTGTTCGTAACTCTTTAGCGTGTGGGTAAAAATTATTGAAATTTTAACTGAATGTATTTCATTGTGTTGTGTCAATTGTGTAATGATTTACGTGAAAATCGGTCAAGTGATTTCAGTGACAAGTCGTGATTTTAAGACAACCAAGCGGAAAAATGGTAGTGGCAAATAACGTGACACAACAAACCCGGAGAAGGCCAGGATGGTATTGAACCAATTTAAGCGTTATCCCATCATTTCGATCAGGGATGTTGTGAAAAAGGCGAAAGATTCAGTTTGTTTTGTGCAGAAAATAATGAAACGTTCTAAATTACATGTGTACAAGGTCCAGAAGGCACCGAACCGGAGCGATAAACAGAACTCGGTGGCCAAAACTCGTGCAAGAAAACTGTACAGCAAGTGGCTCACAAAACCGCTCTGCATTGTGATGGACGATGAGACCTACATTAAGGCCGACACCAAACAAATGCCAGCACAGAAACACTACGTCGCCACCTCTAAGTTGGCCGTTCCGGAGAGTGTATGGAAGAAGAAACTGTCGAAATTCGCCAAAAAATTCCTTGTCTGGCAAGCGATCTGTGGATGTGGCAAAATGAGTCAGCCTTTCATAACCTCTGAAACCGTCAACGGACAAATCTACAAGGACGAATGGCTCAAAAACGACTTCTGCCCTTCTTGAGATCTCAAGATGGCCCGACACTGTTTTGGCCGGATTTGGCATCTTGCCAGTATACCCGGCCCGTCTTAGACTGGTACAAAGAAAATAATGTAGTTTTTGTACCAAAAGACGTCAACCCTCCAAACACTCCGGAACTTCACCCAATTGAAACGTTTTGGGCAATCATGAAGTCAAAGCTCGTTAAAATTCCAAAACTGATAGAAAATGAACTTGAACTAAAGAAAGTGTGGTTAAAAGTAAGTAAGCAAGTCGGTCCTATCATTGCCCAAAAGTTGATGAAAGGGGTCACGGCCAAGGTGCGGGCATTTGGGTTGGGAGAAGAGGTTCAATAAACCAATGATGTCAAAACATAACCATTTAGTATTACTTTATTTCCAGAAAGTTTGAAAAGAATCAGGCTCAAGGAAAATTTTTGGTGACCTATTTTGTGTGTCCAAATTTCATCGAATGCAGTCTTTACTTGCATTTTTATCTCCGAAATCAAAATTAAAGATATTATTACAGTCTACTGCTCCGGAGAGGGTACAGATGCCATTTGTTGCTAAACACGGGTACTCATCATACAGCTCTTGTATTCTACATGAGTGTTCTACTGTTAAAATGTTTCTATAAAGTATTGAAGAAAACGTAATTTGTGTAAGGAGAATATATTTAACCTAACTTAAGTTCTATGAACTCTTGAATTTATCTAACGCTTGACTAAGAAATTTTTGGTTCAGTTCAAGTCATTATTGTTGAGTTAAGTCTTTTAACTAATCATTTTGCAAGTGTCAAACCGTAGTTGTAATTATTAAAGCGTACTTACGATATCAGAATTTTTTAATTAAATTGTGGTGATTTTCTCGATTAAAGACTGTTCCAAAATATATAAATACACTTTCTTTCTCAAATAGAAAAGACCATAATGTGATTTTTGATTATTTTATTCTCAAACATAGTAAATAACAATGTTTTCTTCCCATCTTCATTTCAATTTGGTTGATATTTTGTAGGGTAGGTTGGTTCTCTAATTTTTCCCTCAACACTATTTATAAGCTTCAGCACAGTGCTTTCTCCTACCATTTTCACCGCTTTTGGCCAATCTTTTTTAAATTTTTCAACATTATCTGCTGGTTTCATATGCCCAGAAAGTTTCGATAGGGCGAATCTCTGGAGAGTTTGGTGGATTCATCTCTTTTGGTACAAATACGACATTGTTCCTATTTTACCACTCTAGTGCACACTTAGAGTCATGGCTGGAAGCAAGATCAGGCAAAAAGATTGTAGGCTTGCAATGCTGTTTGATCAAGGGTAGCAACAATTTTTGCAGACACTCCTTCACATAAATTTTACCAATCATTGTGTTTGTCGTAATGAATGGACGAGATATTTTTCCATATCCGCATATGGCCTGCCACATCATTAGCTTCTTGCCGAATTTTTTGGTGTTAATGGCTTTCACTTTTTTGCATCCTTTTTTTTGCAAGGTATAAAACGGTGGTCCCAGCAGAGTTTAAAAATCAAGTTTATGTAGGTTTCATCGTCCATGATAACTCAGCCCGAGTTTTTGGTCAGCAGTTTGTCGTACAGCTTTCGAGCCTTCGGATTCACAGATTCACCGGGACCAGGTTTTCTACCGAAAGAGCACTGTTGTTTATACTTCCGTAATGCAGTTTGAACTGCTCCGACGCTCACAACTGCTTCTTTAGCTAGTTTTCGGGTGAAAAGATCACGGACGGTGCAACGTTTGTGCGCAATCCGTTTTCTTTTCTCGGGAGAAAGGCGACGTATTTTCAAACTTCCGTACAAATAGTTGAAAACAAAAATGACAACATCAGTTTAATTTGGATGTAAGCAACAGTGCACAGCCAATAAATGGTTGAATACTGCACGCATTTTGAATCGACGGTTAATCATAAGTGTATTTATAATTATCGGAACAGTGTATATTGTAAGTAAATTTCAATGCCTCACAGTAAAAAATTTAGACACTCAGCATCTTGTAAAGTTTTGGCGTGTTTGTTTGATCACTTTTATGTTTAATCGTTCCTCGATAATCCACTATGGATAAAATTGTTCATAATTATTCAGAAGTAGTTTTAGAAGGCTCCTAATTTTTCTAGTAACTGTGCAACAATCAATTATACCCAGAACCCAATTTCTCTATTGTAGGCAATACAAATTTTGCTACAATTTCTAGTTTAGATGGGTTATTTAAAGAAATCCCAACAAGCACCAAAGTCGCATTCTAGATGTAAAATCTGAACAACTTCTCCAAATTTGTTTGAACAAACAGTTATTCATCATTGATGCTTGTTGGGATATCTTGGATTATGAAATTCCTCAATTTTAAAACTGTAATGAGGTTAAAGCTAAAAGACCAAACAATTATATGTTTATATTCAATAAAGTTTGTTTGCGTGGAAATCTACTGAATTATTTATTAAAAGAATGGTTTCCGAGAGTAGTCAACGGTGTCAAAATTTTCCCTATTCTCCTTATTTTCTAACTAAATGTTTAACAATGTAATGGCCATTTAACATATTGTTTCAGTATAACAACGTAGTTTTCGTTCAGGTACACTATTTATTAAAAAAATAAATTCCCCTTAGCACCTTATACTCACTCGCGGCATTTTAACGGCCACATATCAATTTCTTCAGAAATCAGAATCACGGAGGTCCCAGAAGCGTAAAGAAGACAAAGTTCTCTTAAAAGCAATCATACTTCTTTAAATCCAACAGTAATATTTTTTCCTCCAAAAGATGACGACAATATAGATTAGAGATAACCAAGAGACTACCCTCTACCACCTTTGCGATACAAACATCTTACTCGAAACAAAAAAAAACTCTTCTTGGGTAGTCTCCGGGAGTTATATTAGGCTATATGGATAATAATTAGAAACTTGACCCTTTCTTATCAGTGCGTCAGATGATGGTGTTCAATCGAATCTAGCTTGAGATGGCTCAGCCGAGTTTACAACTTAACCATCCTTGCACGATGATGCACACGCACAGGAAATTGAGTTCAGATTAAACGTCCAGCGACAGACGACGGCGATGAGACATGTGAGAACAGACCGTGTCCCTTTACGCTGGACGGTTCCAAAAACCCAAGCGATAAAATCGGTCGCCTCGTCGTGCGAAGCATGGTAGCACGCAGAAGGAGAAGTTGAGAAACATTTTACGACTTTTACTACATGGGTTGAGTGGCGAAGGAATCGAAACAAAACAACTCAACGAATGAGCTAAGCGATAAGCAAATGATTTGTGGCCCCTCGGGAGACACTGGAACCGGAATGAGGCTCCCGGAGCCAAACTGGATGCGCTGGTGGAAAGGTGCAGCAAAGGACATTATCACTAAGTGAGTGGTAATTAACGAAAAGTGTCTGAGAAATTCATTTCCCCTCAATTGGTCTCGCGGACAAGGTGTGAAGGTGAGATATCGAACGACGTCGCAGCCCTCACACATGGTGCATATCGGGTGATGGAACATTAATTTCTTCCCACTTCCAGCGATAGCGAGCAGCAAATGGTTGGGTGATGGGAATTACATAAACATTGTTTATGCCTGAGCTGACGTATTTAACTTTCGTCGAGTGTAGGTTTTGTTCTCTGATATTTGCATATTTTCCTGGTATTTTTTGCATAAAGCATACGGAAAGTATATGCTCAACTGAACTTTCTCATGTTGAACAATTATTATGGAACATTATTTAGTATAACCTTTCAGATCTGATCAATGTTGCACATAATTCCAATAAAATCTCCCGAGTTAATCGTCATTGAGAATTTTCTTTAAAACGAGATGAAAATACTGTCCAATAACAAGTACAAGAAACGTATATAAGTTTATAATAGTTCGTTTCATATTTAAGAATGACGCAAAAACGCAAAAATTGGAGTTTCATAAAAGATGAAATGAAAAAATATATATCCTAAAGACTTGTTAAGCATAGCTAAGGACTTGTTGTTCATGATTCGTAATAGATTTGTAGCTTCTATTGTTGATATTTAAAAATGATTTGCTACTTGTTGGCAGTGAAACCTCAATTTTGCACAACAAATCCGTCGTTATGAAATTAATTGAAATTTTGCATAGTTTAATGTATTGTTAACATTCTGTGAGTTCATTTTAACGGGTGCGCAGAAGTTTTCAAAATGGCAACAAAATAACAGTGCGTGCGTGGAAAAGTATTGCACAAGTAAATTGAGAATAAGGATTTGTCGCATCGTGCCATTGTTAAAAAAAAGTGTTTGGTTTTGCGAATTCTACAATGGTTGGCATCATAAAGCGGTTCGAAGAACGTCTGACTGTTGGTCGGAAGCGAAGAGCCGCCAGGTCAACGAAAACGATCACAAACACATGGTTGAGTCCCTTAAACGGAAACCGAACAGCTCAGTTCGAGCTGTGTGTAAAAAGTAGCATTTGAGGCAGTCTTTCGTGCAAAATACCAATTCTCGAGCTGGACTACGTACGTTTAAGGTTCAGAAGTCACCAAACCGTGACGAGGAACAGAAAACGGTCGCAAAAAGCCGTGCCCGGAAGTTATACGACCAGAAGTATGGATGACGAGACATAAGTGAAGGCGTACTTCAACCAGATTCCATGAAACCTGTATGTTCCGAGAATCACCAAACAAAGAAGATGTCGAAGTTCGCCAAGAAGTTCATAATTTGGCAAGCAATTTGTATTTGCGGCTAGCGTAGTACACCTTTCGTTACCGCAATGCACAGTGGCCAAAAAGTCGATTTTAACGCTCTTAAATCATAGCTCCCTAAATCAGTGGAGCTAGAGCGATCAACGGCTAGCAAAGTTGCTAGATATGACAAGCTTCATATTTTGTGCAGTATGACTTCTGTGATCAATCTCCCTAAAAGTGAGATATAAATTCAACTTTTTAGGAATTTGAGATAGAGAAATGATGTTTTGATCAAAATTGTACAAAAAGTCAATACAAACAACTTTACTGTGAAAATTGTATGTTTCACCCAATTGGAGATAGAAAACGTTTTATGAGAACTAACCTCCAAAAAACATTTTTCACTGAAACATTTTGTTTTTAATTTTAAGGACAATATAATGTTCTACAAAGTTATTTGCCCTAATTTAAGGACAATATAATTTGCAATTTTGTCATTGCGTCACCTTATCTGGAGTGACAGATGTCAACGATGTGTCAACTCTTTGTTTATGACTTGGCATCATTACGAATTCTGTGATAGAAGTGTGCGCATCGTTAGTGAAGATTAAGATTGCGATTGAATAATTCCACCATTGCTTAAAAATACTAAAGTAGATTGAATTCCGTATTCGTAGTTATTTAGCGCATCCAATCCGTCGATCCGTGAAAACCCTGAAATGAAATAAAAAGTAAGAACTTAGTTAATATTGATAACATCACATAATAAAATTAACGACCCTTAGGTCATTTCGAACTAAGGGAAGCATGGTTATAGTCGTAGGGTGGACAGGGTACAAAAGCCCACCGAATTGTTAGTTGTAGACCAAACTTTGCTTTATTTCCGTGTACTTACCCTAATACTATAATTACAGTTGAAGCACTGAATATCTTGCTATCAAAACCGGCTTTTTCTTACACCTCATCCTACCAACCTTGCAACTCATCCTTGCAACGGTGACAATTTATGATGAACTTTTGATAGGATTGAACTCAGAACTCAAAACTTTCGACCTGTACTGTGAGATCTTTTATAAATTGGAATCAAATATACACTGAAAATACCATCAACATCCCTTGTTCATAGAATGAACGATATGAATTTCGTTGCAGACCAGCCAACCACTGCCCCTCTTTTATCGCATCCGCACATGTTGGTGTTGAGAAAGGCTTAAACCATTTGTTTGCCTCCACATAAGCGTCCACGCTTCGAGTCGAAAGCTATGAATGAATCTCCATTACTAGCACTACGTTTTACATGTCACAATGACCTAGTGAGATCAACCACGAAGATAGTAGCAGCAGGACAGGATCAGTTCCCAAATCCCAAATATTTTAAAAAATCTACCAGCCGTCTCGTTTTTTTTTTTAAATTTAATTTCAGGTCGATAAGGCAGGAATGATCTGTCAATCATTCAAACAACAATCAGTTCCACGAAACAAATCTTTTTTTTTGTAATATTTAGAATTCTTTGTGCTGTTTTCGTACAAAATACGAATATTCTTTTTCGACCTTTAAAACGCTGCAATTTTTTGACAACGCATATTGAATACGAATACGAACAAATAGATTGGTAAGGCTAAACTATATTTTTTTTTTTCAGTATTTTTACCCTAAGTTCATATAGTTGTCTGACAGAACTCAACGGACTGCTTTTAATGATTCTGTTTCGAGCCCTTTGGAGAACAGCTTATGGCAGCACTGAGAGAGTGTATTAGTGATCTACTTCATTTATTCATGCATAAATGTCGTGTCGATGGATCTTGCGATATTGTGATATTAATCTTATTGCTGATGATACCGTGTTGTTCATTGCAACTAAAAGCCTTCATATTTCACAACGGGCACATCAACGGTGAAAATTACAGAAAATAATGCATCAAAGGCAGCCTACATATCTAGCGAAAGCATCCTCTATTATTTTGGCCAGATCTGGCATTTGTTCACTACGCTCCTGCTACGTTGGAGATGTTCAAGGAGTAAAAAGTCGTTTTTATCGAAAATTCCAAAATAACCCAAACTGTCCTGAACTGCATCCTATCGAAAAATGCGGGGCAATAATTAAGTGGCATCTTAACAAAGATGGAAGAGAAGCATGATCTGTTGACTACATAAAAAAATTTGCTGCAGCACAACGAAAAGCTACGGAGAATGTTGTGCAGAATCTAACGAGAGGTATCAGCATTCATCAAACATGAGAATTAAATATTCAAACTCACGTGAATTCGGCCGTATGTAAAAATGTTGATTTTCATTAAAATAAAGCAAACTGATGAATTCCGTCCTTGTCTAAAAGCATCCTTACTGTTGATTTTAAAGGGATTAGATAGTCTCTCAAGCATTAATTGTTCTTATTAATTCAACCAAAAAAACGATTCCATCAGATTGTTAGTGGCCTCAACAGCACCCTTACAGTTATCTTGAATCGATGCAAGGAGGTAGATTCGCGGAGTTTAAAAAACATGTTTGATTTTTTAAGGTAGTAAACCACCATCACACTTTGAGAGTAGCCCTTGCAGCATCCTTTATTTGGGTTTATATTGGTTCAAATTGAGTTCTCGAAATCAAATTCTATGCGTCGATTAATAAATTGTCTTTTACAATCTAACAAAGCTACAACCAAAGCAACTGAAAAGAATGTTGTGCAGCGGTAAATTAAAGAAAACTTGATCATTTATGTACAGCACGAGCAGTAGGAAATGCGAAGAACTTAAAATAGATGCAGCATCATTTGCAGAGAAGTATATCCAGCTGAAATAAGTAACACGCTTATATAATTCCATTTTGTTTTTCTCAAAAGGCACTAACCTTTCAACACCCTGACTGTTGTGTCAATTGGTCCAAAATCGACTATTAGGCGTAGTGCAAAAATTATGTGTCTTCTTAATTAAGTAAACGATTATCACGCTTTGTTTGTGGTCTCCATAGTATCCTTACTGTTGGTTCCAATCGATTCGAATCGACTCTCAACAATAGTTTAAAATATTGTTTTTTCTTAATGATAAACATTACTATCACAATACACGTTCAAACAGAGAGATTCGGGTTTTTTATCAGTATTCTCTTCAGGATTGGATCCATGAGAGGATCAGCACGTCAAACGCTCGGAAAACTATTTGACCACATCATGAACAGCGGATTTAAGTAAACCAATCAATTGAATCAATGAAAAAAAATGACTCTTACATGCAATATTTAAAAAATTACAGTGATTTTAATGTGTTCGGATTCATGTGCATACAGGTCTTAATTAGAAATGATGTGAACATCTCAAATGTACAGGGTGCGGCAGAAAATAATGTGAAAATATTCAAACTTAAGTATTGGGTTAATTCGTGTAGCTAGTGACTAATTTCTGTCGCAAGTGTATTTGTTTATGTTTACTTTCAAGTGCTGCATCCAAACATTCTATTTGTTTTATTAAAAATTCGTCAAAATGTTCGCAAAAAAAGTGATCACTAGTTTGTTGCTCGCCCAGAAGAAGCCAAAGTGGTAGGGTGCCATTTGACAACAGTTTACCGCATCTGCAGGATGGTCCTAAGCAGCGGAAGCTAGGAAGCAGACATCTGCGCTTTGCATGCACGCTGAACGTGATCAAATCGATCCGTGCAAAAACTGCTCGCAACCCGGTGCGTTCCATAAGAAAACTTGCAAAGGAAGCCAATATTTCGGAGAAATCCATGCGGAGAGTCATCAAAGAAGACCTGCATGCATCTTCCAGAACCTTGATGCTGGAGTTAAAATCAATACCGAAGTGTGTATCGGTATTTTTAAGAACCAAGTGCTTCTCTGGGTGAAGGCCAACTTCTCCGAGGACCAAAACGTTGTCCTACAGCAGGATGGAGCGCCGTGTCACACGTCCAAAAGAAACCCAACAATGGTTGAACGATAACATGAAGTTTTGGCCGAAAAATGTGTGGCCTCCTAGCAGTCGAGATCTTAATCCGTTGGATTATTTGATTTGGGCATATGTTGAAGCACGAGCCTGCAAAACATCACACCCTAGTGTGAAAACCCTGAAGTCAACCATAACACGCACATGGCAGTCTATGTCGGACGCATGCTCTGACTTCCGGCGTCGGCTCGAGGAATAACAACAATAAAAATGGAGGACACATTGCATAGATTTGTTTAAAAGGACTTTATGAATCCTAGAGGGTTTGAGCTGTTTAGTGGAATCCTTGTAACTATAAATTAGAAGAAAAATTAGTAATCTCCATTTAATTCCAACTACCTTTGCTTATCTTCGACAGATACACGTATTTCGTCTACAATGTGCAGACTTTTTCAGTGTCTCGTACTAATAACTCGACTTTATGAAGATAATTGCACTCGAAAATGTTGATGTTATTGCTTGAATTAGTTGAAAATGGAATTTGAAAGAAATAGAACATATTTTCGCATTATTTTTTGCCGCACCCTGTAGAAGGGAATTTTTCACCAACTTTATTCACCGTGGCCAATATACTAGGCTGCCTGAAAAGTCTCTTTAATTTCCTACAGATGGCGTTGATAATCACTAATGTGAACTATTTTCTATGAGCTTCACACCTTTAATGACGGCTGTCAAAATTTCAGCTTTTGCCGTCCACGCATTCATTAGTGACAACAGTGAGAAGAGACCGATCAGCAGGTTGTTTTTGAATGGAAAAATCCGAGTTTCAAGTTTTGATAAAATACTATTTTCTACGCAAGAAACGGCTGCTAAAACCAAAGCCAAGCTGGGTAAGTATTTTGCAGACTCTGCTCCATCGATTCAAACGATTCATAAGTGGTTTGCTAATTCTCGTTGTGGCCGTACGAGCACCGTTGACGCACCACGTTCTGCCTAGCTAAGGCTTTAGGCATTTCAATGGATCGAGTTGGCAACATCATGCATTCTGTTTTGGGTATGAAGAAGCTCTGCGCGCGATAGGTAGCGCGTTGGCTTGCAATGGACCAAAAACGCATTCGTGTTACAATCTCTAAGGAGAATTTAAGCAAGTTTACACGCAATCCGAAGGAGTTAGTCCGCCGATTCATAACCATGGATGAAACTTGGATCCATTACTACCAGGGTCATCGCAGCAGAAAAAACAGAGGGTTTCACCGGGCAAAAGTGCTCCGAAGCGCCCGAAAACGCAACAATCAGCGGGCCTCCGTGTTTTGGGATGCGCAAGGTGTAATATTCATCGACTATCTTGAAAAAGGTAAAACCAAAACAGACGCATACTATGCAGCGTTATTGGACCGTTTGAAGGACGATTTTCTGAAAAAACGGCGGCATTTGCAGAAAAAAAGTGTGCTCTATCATCACGACAATGCGCCTGCCATTAATCCTTAATTGCTAAGGCTAAGTTGAATGAAATTCTGTACCAACTGGTTCCACATTCACCGTATTCGCCAGACTAGGCCCGAAGTGACTTCTATTTGTTCCCAAACCTGAAGAGATGGCTAACTGGTAAGCGATTTTACTCAAATGATGAGCTTATAGCTAAACCCGATGGCTATTGTGAAGGCTTTCCGAAGGAGTACTATTCGGATGGGATAAAAAAAAAATGCTGGACTCGCTGTATCGACCTTAAACGAGAGTATGTTGAAAAATAAAACCGAATTTGGCAAAAAAGAAATGTTTTCGTGTCTGATATTAAATGGACTTTTCAGGATACCTAGTATACTCATACACATTTTCATCTCGTCGTAGTGTTGAAGCTACAGTTCATACACTATCCATGTATTGGTGTTATCTTGCACTGCGTTAACACAAACAATTGAACGTGATTATTTTCATTCAGCGCCCGTATTATTTCAACGATGAAAGAATTTCTTGCTGTGGTTATAAACAAATTTTTGGAAGGAAAACGCCCAGGCAATATTTTCACGAGTTTGAAGAACCTGGGAGTAAAGCGTAATTTCGTGTATCGAATCATTAAAGATTGTACTCGAAAAAAATGCAACAGACAAAAAATGATCACCAAAAATTCAGTTTATACCGGATTTTTCTGAAAAACTCAGAAAATAAATATACCCATAGGGTAGGGAACGGCTTAAGCACCCCAAGACCTTATTCCAAGCACGGGGTAAACGTTAACCTACAACGCTATCGAAGAACTAGAAATGAGAAGAAAAATTAATATTTTCCATTTAATTCCAACTACCTTTGCTTATCTTGACAAATACGCGTATTTCGTCTACAATGTGCAGAATTCTTCAGTGTCTCGTACTCATAACTCGACTAGTCGAGTTATTAATACAAGATACTGAAAAAATCTGCACATTGTAGACGAAATACGCGTAAGTGAAGGTAGTTGGAATTAAATGGAAAATACTAATTTTTCTTCTCATTCCTAGTAACCGTATTCTGTTAATCGGTTCGGTTGAGCGCCTTGCGGTCCACTTCAATTATCTGCTGGACGCATCAGACGGAAGATTTAATCGTTTTGACCTGTTTGGTTCGGCCTGCGCTTGAAATAATCCCTCGTTTCCTTGCGTCCACGGGGTCAGTCGTCTTAGCTTTTCTTCCGCTGCCAGCTCGCCGCAGGGTCGTCTGGGTCTCCTGGAATGATTTCACCGCATAGAACGCGGCCAAATTTTCAATTTCCAACTGTTTCGCGATCCACCTGTGGAGCTGGACTTGGTTTTCCATGACTGCGTCTTTAATTTTTTGTCAAAGCACTACTTGCTTGCCAATGCTTGTTGCATTTTTTTCTAGTAAAATCTTTAGAATGTGTGAGACTTTTTTGTTGTTTGACCGGAAAAGACCCGGCGGAAACGTTCAGCTAAGACTGAATAAGTTATTTAGACCTTCAGGGAACGAGTTCGATGAAAATCACACTGACACTTTGACGTTTTCTGACCACAAACCTCAAATTCTCATAGGACGTCAAGCCTGAACTAACAAGAATCGTTTGGTCCACTGGAACATCCATTGGTTAACAATTTGAGAGTTGTTTGTTTTGTTCAGTTTGTGATATTTAGTCTCAAAAACGTAAGGTTTCAGTTATCCTAACCTACAGTTCATATGGAGAAAGGACCCCCTCCCATTTCACTTTAATGTCTCTAAATCGACCATGTACAATGTACTTAACAGTCTCTGGGATGCTAAAGGGTGTTTCGATCAAAATTTGGTCGACTTAAACTTAACGCATTTCCTTCCATAGTGCATTAAAAAAAAGGTGCACACCCCTCATTTTAAAGATGTGTGCGTGTAGCATCATGCCTTTATTTAGATTTTGAGATAAGCACTTCAGTTATCAAAATGTTGTCGAAGAAAGAGAAGCAAAGCATCAACATTTTTCACGGGCATGGCGAAAATCCAAACGACACTCACGCCAAGTTGGTGAAATTGTTATATGTTTTGTGTGTTTTTATTCAGCAGGGTTTAATTTTGCTTCTAATCAAATCATATGCACAGCTCTAATCATAAAAATCGGATTTTCAAATATCCATAACCACGCAAGTCCATATTAAAGCTAGTTATAAGTTTTTTCGAGGTTTTAAAACAATCTAAAAATCTGACTCATGATTAACAGAACCCTCATAAAACCACAATTGATACTTTGGTATGTTATAATTGCGAACTGTAATTCTAATTCGTAGATCTGCGAGTGGAACAAAAACAACTTGACACACTCTTCTAACTTGGTTTCTTTCTTCTCTTTCACAACAAAGTCATCAGGCAGCCAAGCAGTCTGGCAAGTGTTGTGACTTCCAGGAACGCATTAACACTCCATTCTTCCCTTTTCCTCTCTACCTCTAACCGTTCAAACTTTTTCACCCGCTATCTCCTGTCCAAAATCACCGACTTTTCTTATTTACACCCGCTGAACAACAACGACGACTCCTCACATGCCCTCTTGGCTAGCCTCCGTTACATTGTAATAAATTTGAAGGTAAAAAACGCCTAATTTTACAAAAAAAAAGGAGCTGCAGCCTGCTTGGTGATTCTCGATCTAACGCGCGGTGAAGTAGATTCCATTGTTCGGCGGCGATAAAATAAATATCTTAAGAGCGTCCTTCCGTGCGTCCCTGTTGCTTGATTCCTAGGCCAAGCAGGGACGTTTCTACTCATTTCTGTAGCACCGGGTTGATTTAATGACCTCGATCACATTTTTTTTCTCGATATTATTTATATTCTTAAGAAACCATCAAAAAATGGATGAGAGTTTAGGAAAGGTTCAAAGCAGGACACTACGAGATGCGCGGATGCTTTTGTTGTCCAAGTGACCGTTTGAATTCGGCGGGAGGGTGTTTTATGATAAAGTACGTGTGGAAGACACGCCGGATTTTTTTTCTTTTCATATAAAGGAATCAATTGAATAGAATATCAAAACACTCGTATCGGGACCATTGTGTCGTTTAACTTCTGGCCAGAGCTCAAAGTTCATGATTTGTTTGGGGCTAAAAGGGATGAAGCGAACATTGGAATTTGTTTTCAAAACTTTCATAAAATAGCTATAAATATTTTTACTCTAACAAATTTCAAGATAAAGAAGGACAACATCGGTATCTATTGATCGATCTCCACACCCGCTTATTGACTTGGAAGATGCAGGTAACAAGGGCAAAAGCTAAACTTCTCAGCCTCTTCGGGAATCTTTCTTCGTTTGAATAAAAACAATAATACACATCAACAACCCTACAACAACCAAACAACAACCCTTATAATTATAGTATCTAAGGATAGGCTTAAGCTGAGATCAATCAACGTGTCATCGCCAAATATATTTGACCAAATATTGCTAGGGCAAACATTTGGTTTGAGTTTGTCGTTCCAGATAAGTTTGCTCAATACTAGTAAATGATATATTTGAAACTCTGGAAATTCATGATAAGCAAACATGACCAAACTCATACCGTCTACACGGATGACAGCTGTCAGTTTGTGAACATTCGTCAGTTGTTAAGACTGTATTCGATGAAATTTGGACACACAAAATAGGTCATCAAAATTTTTTCTTGAGCCCGATTCTTTCTGGAAATTAAGTACTACTAAATGGTTAAGTTTTGACATCATTGGTTTATTGAACCTCTTCTCCCAACCCAAATGCCCGCACCTTTGCCTTGACCCCTTTCATCAAATTTTGTGCAATGATAGGACCGACTTGCTTACTTACTTTTAACCACACTTTCTTTAGTTCCAGTTCATTTTCTATCAGTTTTGGAGTTTTAACGAGCTTTGCCTTCATGATCGCCCAAAATTTTTCAATTGGGCGAAGTTCCGGAGTGTTTGGAGGGTTGACGTCTTTTGGTACAAAAACTACATTATTATCTTTGTACCAGTCTATTAATAGTGGCAAGATGCCAAATCCGGCCAAAACAGTGTCGGGCCATCGCGAGATCTCAAGAAGGGCAGAAGTCGTTTTTGGAGGCATTCGACCTTGTAGATTTGTCAGTTGGCGGTCCCAGAGGTGATGAAGGGCTGACTCATTTTGACACATCTGCAGATCGCTTGCCAGACAAGGAATTTATTGGCGAGTTTCGACAGTTTCTTCTTCCGTACACTCTCCGGAACGGCCAACTTAGAGGTGGCGACGTAGTGTTCCTGTCCTGGCATTTGTTTGGTGTCGGCTTTAATGTAGTTCTCATCGTCCATCACAATGCAGAACGGTTTTGTGAGCCACGCCCTGTACAGTTTTCTTGCACGAGTTTTGGCCACCGAGTTCTGTTTATCGCTCCGGTTCGGTGCCTTCTGGACCTTGTACACATGTAATCCAGAACGTTTCATTGTTTTCTGCACAAAACAAACTGAAACTTTCGCCTTTTTCGCAACATCCCTGATCGAAATGATGGGATAACGCTTAAATTAGTTCAATACCATCCTGGACTTTTCCGGATTTGATGTGCCACGTTTTTTGCCACTACCATTTTTCCGCTTGGTAGTCTTACGGTCCTTAAACGTTTTGATCACATGAGATACGGTTGAATGTGCGATTCCGAGCTGTTTTCCGATCCATCGATGAGAAGCGTTGGGGTTTTCGAAGTGAGTGCCCAAAATTTGTTGGCGCTTCATTCGAAGCCATCACTAAAATCACTTGACCAATTTTCACGAAACTCATAACACAATTGACACAACACAATGAAATACATTCAGTTAAAATTTCAATAATTTTTACCCACACGCTAAAAAGTTACGAACAATTGCATGTGTCCAAATTTCATCGAACACCGTCCTTAGCCGTTCGATCAGTGGTTGTGTGAAGATTGTTTTTAATTAATTTGTTATTATTTTAGTACTTTGTTGTGAGTGCACCATCGATCATGTCCGAATTGCTGCCAGAAGACGACTTAGTTAGGTTTTCCGACGATTTGAACAGCGTTGGAGCTTCAAGCCCTATTGTGCCAGCGAAGCCCCTAGGCAAGAAAGTTGCGGCTGAGTAAAGCGGAGAATTCACTTTGACTTTGATTGCCTCGGTCAAGAATTCCTGTGGAAATAAAGATGGCAAGAAACGTAATTTTCAAATGCAGCGGAATACAACAGAAGCAGTATCAAATCTGATAAGTACCAACCAAGGATTTTAACAGCAGCAACAGGTAACAGCAGAATATCCCCCACCTGGAGTGGCCTAACTACTGAAGTTTCTGTACTGTGAACAGTGTTCTATACAGTAATTGAGAGCTTTTGATGCCAGGTACCATTTTTGAAATAGTATTATAGTGTGGCGAGTACAATTATACCCTATGCTCAGGAAGTCGGAAGTTTTCCTTAACGAAAACTTCCTAGATCAGGCCGGGGATCAAACCCAGTCACTTCTAACATGGTCTTGCTTTGTAGCTGTGTTTTTACCGACTGAGCTAAAGGAGGACCTGTAGATGGACTACAGTGATCTAAACATCAGTTAAAATCACGCCTCACAGATACTCTTTCGTGATACCCGGTCGCTCAGAAATTATTTCAGGATACCAAAGACCTTAAGATCTTAATATTACCTCAAGACTTCAGGATGGTCAGAAATTATTTTGAAGGTCTTGCGCTGATCAACAGTTCTAATAAGGTCCTGTATTTTGAATTCCAGTTTGCTCAGAAATTATTTCCAAGTCCTTCAGGGTGTCAAATATTTAAAGAAAGTCCTATGCATATTTTAAGATCTCAAGATGAACAAAGATCGGCAAAGGTGCAGCTACAAAGCAACACCATGCTTGAGGAGGCTTATACTTGCCACACAATCATACCAATGCAAAAAGGGTACCTGGCATAGAAAGTGAAAGTGTCTCTTGCAGATCGATCAGTCTTCGTGTGTGGTATATATCTGAGACCTAACAGCGAACCCGAACGCTACATCCGGCATTCCGAAGCTGCCTTACAGATTTTAAATGCTGCCGCTGTGAGTAATGCTGTTGTGTCTTGGCGACTACAACCTTCCACATTTGTCGTGGTTTTTCGACGAAGATATCGGAGATACTTACCAACAAACACTGCTTCTGAGCAGGAGCTAACGCTAACTGACCGCATGGTGGCCAGCGGACTTCAGCAAATGTGTGACATCCGTAACATCAACGAAAGATTGCTTGATTTGGCCTTCGTGAACAATGGCAGCAGTGTGGTAGTGATTGAAGCCCCTTCAAACATTTTCAAACCTGATCGCCACCATAACCCATTCGCCCTACGGTTAGACATACGTCGATTTAAGGATCCCCAGCAATCGATAGCTCATGAACAGGACTACGATTTCAACCGTTGTGATTACAATGCTGTTTGTGAACAATTGAGCTCGGAAAACTGAGGAAACATCTTTTCAACGGATCCAACGTTAATCTAGCGGTCTCTGTTTTTTACAACGAGATGTTTGATTCTATAAGCCGACACACTCCCGTTCGCAGAACTTTTATTTGCCGGTCTTACAGACAAGTACGGTGGAATGCTGCTTTATGACATCACCGAAATATTCTTCGGAAAGCTCGTCGTCAATTTTTTCGGCACAGAACTTCATCAAACCGGATTCTATTCTAAAGGCTAGAGACTGAATACAACGCTGATGTTGCTTCTTCTTTCCTTGAGTATGTATTTTGAATTCAGGATGATGCGAAGGCCAATCCGTAATCTTTCTGGATCTTCATTAAAAATAGGGGAGCGTCCAATTCTATACCCGCAGAAATTTTGTTTGGTGGTGCCACATCTCACGACACTACTGAATGTGCAAAGCTAATCGCTGACTTTTTCCAAAGCGTTTATACTTCGGATTCCCCACCGGATTCCCTCTTTGCCATCTTATACGATGAATTTCTCAAGGCCTACATTATCAGCAGCAGACGTTAAAAACGCTCTGAGCTCTATAGACTCGTTGAAGGGGCCTGGCCCGGACAAGCTGCCTCCTGCGTTTTTCAAACGATGTGTCAATGTACTTGCAGAAACGCCCGGTAACGCCTATACACAATCTGGCACACACTGCGTGGAAAATTATCGTCCTATTTCAATTCAGTGCTGTATCTCGAACTTTCTCACAGGAGAGTGTGAGGTGATTGAAAGGTGAGAGCAGTACTTCGACGAGAACCTAAACGGCAATATAACAGCAAACTAAAATGGCACGATAATAAATCTAGGAACCCGCACAGGAAATTACATAATCCCGACCCCAACCCTTCAGGAAGTTGAGGAGGAAATTGGTCGATTGGGAAACAACAAAACTGCTGGTGTTGACCAACTCCCAAGCGAGCTATTATGAACACTGGCCAGGGCACTGCACTGGGTAATTACCAAGATTTGGTAGAAAGAATGTTTATCAGAGGATTGGATGGAAGGTATCGTATGACCCATATTTGAAAAGGGTAACAAGCTGAATTACTGAAATTATCGTGCAATCATATATAGCGATATAGCACGATGAGACTATGGTGGAAACGTACATCAAACTTAAGACAGAAGCTGATAGGATTAGGCTTGTGATTAAGGCGTTGAAAACAAAATACATGAAGGGAAGAGGCTCACGAGAAGACCATGTTAGCCTCCTAGCACGAGTTCAGATCGACGGTGATGAAATAGAGGTAGTAGACGAATTCGTGTATCTGGGCCCATTGATGACCGCCGATAACGACACCAGCAGAGAAATACAAAGGCACATTATGGCTGGCAATCGTGCCTACTTTGGACTCCAAAGGACGTTAAGATCGAACAAAGTTCGTCGAACTACAAAGTTGACCATCTACAAAACATTAAACGAAACATGGACATTGCTAGTGAAGAACCAGTCTTTGAACGGAAGGTGGTGCGTACCATCTACGGAGTGCAGATGGAAGACGGAACTTGAAAGAGGCTAATAAACTACGAATTACACCAGTTGCTGGCAGAACCTCCCTTCGTACACATCGCATAAATCGGTCGACTACGATGGGCTGGGCATGTCGTAAGAATGTCGGACGACAGCCCTGTGAAATGATTCTCGAAAACGAACCGACAGGTACAAGAAGAAGAGGTACGCAACGAGCAAGGTGAATCGATCATGCAGAAGGTCGCCTGCGGACCCTCCGCAAACAGCGAGGCTGGCGAGGCACAGCCATGGACCGATTACAATGGAAACAACTTCTGTGTACAGTTATTTTTAAAATATGAATTTTTCAAACTTTAGTGATAATACAATTAAATCAGATAGTTGATCCTGTTAATTACCAAACCGTTGACGTATATTACAAGAAGGACAATAAATTGGAAAACAAAAGCTTTATCATAATATCTGAAGTTTATTCCGATGTCTCAATAGCAGTTCAGTTGTTTATATCAAAATTGCTAAATTTCATTTAACAACATTATTTTCATGTCAGATGGAACAGCGGCCCATTATAAGAACAAAAAGAACTTTGCTAGCGTTTGCAATTTCAAGTCCATGTATGGATTAGTACGTCTCATGGGAAAGGACCATGTAATGCTATTAGTGACAATCTTAAGCGAATGGCAAAGAGAGCAAGCCTTGCTCAAGATTATGGAAACTCAATCAATACTCCTCATGAACGATATGACTGGGCAGCAGAACAGTCAAATAAAAGTATTACAAAACTGAATTTCTGCTTCAAATCACCTGAACAGTATGCAAAAATATCAACAGAACTTGAGGAGTTCTATACCCACGTAAAGACAATACCTGTTACACAGGTTCATTGCTCTGTACCTATTTCAGAAAATCAAAATTCCGGTAACCTGTTTTCTGACTTAAGGTATAATCCAAAGATGTTTACTTTATATGGGAAAGATTTATTAATTAAATATATGAAGCTATGTTATTTACTATTATGTGAAGATGTACATTTAAAAAATAAGTAACATAAAACCCTTGCCGAGCAAAAACCAATGAGTTTTCATTGACATAAACGGTATTTCAAAAAATCATATAACGTCATATTTGATAAGATTTGATGCATATCCATTTAAAGACGATTGAAATATGACGTCCGCTATTCTTTTAGATTTATCAGTCTCTATCACAACTTTTCCCATACCTTTTACACGATCTGTAACAAATCTTGAATTCCTTCCATCCCCTCTCCCAAGGATATACGAAGCCATATTTAAATCGCCCCTTAAAAAAGGAATATCCGAACAAGTAGTTCTGAATGACTTGTACTTAAACGTACACTTTTGGTTCTGTTTTACTGATGTAAAGAGAAATTTAATGTTTTTGACCCTTTTCAAACGTAAGTCTAGATGATTATTTTGTGATAAAAACTTCTTTTCCTTAAAAGTGCCCATTCTGCAATGTATGGCAAACTTTTAGAAAATTACATAGCCTCTATCAAAAAAAAATTTCGTCCAATTCGAAGACAGCAATTTTATACAAATTGACTTTAAACTTGAGAATATATTTTTGAAGTGTGTAAGAATCGATTTTCCAATTTTTCCAATTTTTTCATAGAAGCTGAGATAACTGACTAAAAGTTACCTATACTTCTCTTTTTTGTAAGCTTTTTCTTTTTTGAGTTATGTTTATTTAAAAAAAAATCGATCAAAAAACATAAGCCCTTTTCAAATGGTAGTCTTGATCAATTTTGGAAAAAAAACAAGGTATGCAAAATTGCTTGAAAAGGCATAGTCTACACACCCACAGAGTATTATTGGATTCTGAGAGGGTGCTGCCAAACACTGGATGAGTTGGCGTGAAATTCGTCTAACGTCTGTATCCACATTAATCCGGACACCTTCAAATCATTGTAACTTTTGAAATATTGCACGTAGGAATGAAAAATTTCACTATTGTATAGCTGAGGGGCTATGATAAAAAAGACTATGATTGATGTTTACATTTCATGTTTAGTATTCAAGATGGTGACGAAAGAAAAACAAGTGCGCGAGCGAATTTTGTACGGGCGTACGGCAAATCCTGACTTGTCAATACGGGACCTTGCAAAAACATTGGATTTGCCTATTCACGATGTGCTGAAATCATTTTCGGAACGTTTGACAATGGAGAGGAAACCGAGAAGTGACAAAAACATTGGCCACGCTGATCCTGTCATGGGCCAGAAGGTGAATAGGATATTAACGAAAAACCCGAATCTCTCCATTCGAACGGTGGCTCGTAAAATAGGGATGTCGCCTGGTTTTGTTAAAAAATCAAAACAACGTTTGAGACTTAAGTCGTATGAAGTAAAAACAGTTCCACATCGCAACGACAAACAGAACTTGGCAGCAAAATCACGGGCTCGACGTTTGTACTGCAAATATTTGACGAAGTTTTCATGCGTTGTTATGGACGATGAAACTTATGTCCTGGAGAATTTCAAGCAGCTTCCAGGGCTGGCTTTTTATTCTGCTATGGCCAAAAATGCTACAGCTGAGCATTTTAGAACGAAGAAGTCATAGAAATTTCCCAAAAAATACCTTATGTGGCAAGCAATTTGCACGTGTGGCAAAAAGAGTAAATCGTTCGTCACTGCAGGCACTATCAACACGGGGATCTATCAGAAAGAGTGTCTGCAGAAGCGATTGCTACCCTTTGGCCCGATTTGGCATCATGCCACTATACTAATACTGTGATGGAGTGATACCAAGCAAATCAAGTGAACATTGTACCAAAAACCTCAAACTCGCCAAATTGTCCAGAGCTACGACCAATCGAGAGATATTGGGCTCTGATGAAGCGGAAGCTTTTTGGAAAGAAGCAAGGAATCAAAAACATCAAACACTTCCAGCAAATTTGGACAAAGACGGCTTCTACGATTTCTGAAGAGTCTGTACAAACCCTAATGGAAGGAGTTAAGCGCAAAGTTCGAAAATTTTATGCAAATACCGAATAACTATGTTTTGTCTTCACGAATTGTTAAAACACATCCATGAATCTAAAATAAACAACTACGACGGAAATATAATGCGAAATTTATGTTTTATTTATGTTTCGAGGTGTCCGGATTATTGCGGATACAGACCTTATTAAAAATGTATGGAACCATGTTTTTAAGAACAATAATAAGGTATTAACCACTTGCAGCAGTGAAAAAAATATTTTTAGCTCGACCGTTTGTCAGAAATATATATTGAATACGAGTGTTACAAACCGCTCCAAACTTGACAAGTCTTGCAATTCGTTTATAATACATTTATAAAACAAACAATTATGAATCATTCAAAAAAGATGTTTTGTGTGACTTGGGTAAACATATCAAAGATTTTGGAAAAGTTCCTTGAGTATTAAAGGACTTTCCAACGTTAAGGATTTATATTGAAGATCTTGTGTGTATCATGCATCCTAGTTGTATATCTCTGATATTATCTATGTTACCAGGTTGGTCAGAAAATATTTCAAACATCTTCAGCATATCAATGATCATGACATTTCTCTTGGATTCCGAGAATGTTTTTGAAGTTCAGTGAATTCATCCCTTGAAGTTTCATGAATGACTTTGAAGTTTCATAAAGTCTAAAGTTCCGTGAACTTTTCTGAAGTTTCAAGGACTTTATTGAAGATCTTTGAATTTCTGGAGTTTTATGAATGTTTCTGAAATTCCAAGGATTTCTCTAGAAGTCCGTGAACTTCTCTGAAGTTCTGTGAACTTTTTTATATGAGGACTTCTCTATAGTTTCGTGTGACTCTCTGAACATCGCTGACAAACGACCAAATATATAAATGCAGTAAATTGCAAACAGTGTAATACGTCATCAAATATATTTGATGAACTTTGGTCAAATAATCGATTTCCATATTAAGGCAAAAGCATTTTAGACAAATATGTGTCCAAATTAATAAAACTGTGAATGTGTGGAAAAACAAGTTCGCAAACAGCATTTTTTGGAAAAATTGAACTAGACAAATATTTGGCGTTTTGTCAAATACTGTGATATTAGCTTCACAGGGGCTCTTATCAACAGGAGGTTTTTAAAGTGGAATTTTGTGTACTAGACAAAAAAACACAGAGAGAATGTTTAGGGTCTCCTATAGAAGCATCCCTCCATTCTAGATTCTGCACTGCACTAAAGGTTTCCAGACTGTATTGGCAGTTCCGATGGAATACGGCAGTTTGAATATTGAACAGGAGATTAAATTAATCAGAGGGCCAATTTAATGGTAGAACAAATCGGAATAAAGTCTTGAGATGTTCTACAAAACGTTCCAATTGGAAATGCTTGAACAGACAATGTAGTAGTAATAGAAAAGAGCTTTATTGCCCTTGTTTTTTTTAAGACTCAACACAGACAAAAAGAAAACGATCGTCTAAATTTAGGGCTCATTAAACAAAACACTATTATTCATATCTCAACATGCAAGATACAACCCCCACAAACGAACTTTCGCTAATAACCATTTGTGTGGTTTACACCGAAAAACCCTCCAAATTGCTGGGGAACTGGCCTCCGGTCATTCTCCCACAATTAAAGCGCAATCAGCAGCCAGTGATGGGGGAGAGCTTATGAGTAGTGGCACCAGTTCAGTCAGGGCAATCACTTTCCTGACGCTCGCACATTTATTATGTCGAATTACTGCCCCAACCAACCGCCAACGTTCAACGGGTGGCGTTCGGCAACGACCAATCACCCCAGACAGAGAGCTGAATGGAAGATACGTTTGGAGCTCGCTAATAGGTCTAATTGAGAAAGTTTCATCGTTGTTGGGTCGGGTCAGGCTAACCCCCCTTCTACTCGTACGGCAACCTCCATCGGCGCAGAAGCAATTAGTTGCGGGGAGGCTGTGATAGACGCGTGACTCTAATAGGTGACTAGAGTTGATTCTTCTTTTTATAGGTTGAACATTTCCGTTTCTCGTTTCACGCGTGCGCTCGATGGCGGGACCGCAGAACTAAAACAACGATGGCGATGGCGATGGTGACGCAGGCGGACGGGTGTTGTTTTTAAGCACCTCTTCCCTGTCATCATTTTTTTTTCTTAACCGCCTCACGTTCTCATATGGGGGTACATACATTTAACAACTGCACCTAATGTGTGTCGCGTGTGCCACAGCTCCAATGACTATGACATAGGTTTATAAATATGTGACTGCACGAGGCGGAGAGATCGCGGAAAAAAAACTAATGATAATTGTTATAATAAAACCGATATTTAACACTCCATAATGACACGGTGGATGTGCTTAGAGTCACCACGACGTGTCAGTTGAAATTATTAGAATTGCTTTTGTGGACTCTTGGTGTGAAAGAGCTCACCCTGCTACCTCCAGGGTGGTAATTGCGTCGAACAATTTATTGTTAGTGATTTTGTCTGTTTGTCGTGTACTCTCTAGACAGACAGGGTAATTACTGATTGTGATGTGATTGAGTTATTTCGATTTTTTTTTTCGTGTGATGACGCCATGACGTTTTTGCTACCATATGAATCTTTATAATATTACCTAAGGTGAATCCTAGAGAATTTGAGCTAATTAGAGGAATGCCTATTACTAAAAATGAGAAAAAAAAATTAGTATTTTCCATTTAATTCCAACTACCTTTGCTTATCTTGGCAGATACGTGTATTTCGTCTACAATGTGCAGACTTCTTCAGTGTCGTGTGAATTTCAAGTGACAATACTCGGGTTGCGCCACCGAGAATGAGCTTGGAATAAAGAAAACATGATTAGTCTTCATTTATGTGAATTCTTTTTTTCTATTTGATGTTCTATAGTTTGAATTGGTTAGGACTAGGTTCTGATGCATGGTCAGTATCGGAGTTATTGTTTGTTGTGTTTGCTATGAATCCAGTGATGAAGTAACTCGACATGCACTAAACAAAGGCTACGGGATATACTACAATAGATCAAATTACTGGTCGCAGTGGTTTATGTCCCGAACAGAGGAAAAAAAAGTTGTGGCCTCATTTAGCTCAGACAGTAGCCGTTACTTTTATGCTACACCATACTGAAGACGGACTGGAAAGAGCTTCGGTTTCCCATAATTATGTTCTAAAATAACTGTAATATTGTTTAAAAAATACTTGAACCAAAAGGCTTAGAGCGAAAAAAAACCAAGTTCGCGAAGAAATATCAGGCGTGGCAGGCCATCTGTACCTGTGACTTGAAGAGCAACGTTTACATTGCGACCGGAACCATCAACCAGGAAATTTATCTGAGCGAGTGCCTACAAAATCGTTTCCTGAAGCGACACAATTGTTCCGTTCTATTTTGGCCGAATTTGGCATCTTGCCATTACGGAAAATAGACCATGGAGTAGTATGCTGCCTACAACGTTCTAGTGGTGCCCACGGACAAGAACCCTCCCAACATGCCAGAGCTCCGCCCAATCGAACAATATTGGGCCATCGTTAAGCGGAACCTTAAGAAGACTCAAAATGCTGCTGTGAGTTCAAGGCAAACTGGCGTTCTTCGGCAAATAAGGTGTGCAAAGAGACTGTACAAAATCTTCTGGCAGGAGTTAAACGAAAGACCCGGCAATTCACATACGGTAAAAAGGAAGCATAGCTGAATATTTTTCTTGTATTCGGTATTAACTGAACTTGAAAAAGAAAAAGAATTTACACTTGATATTGTTCTTTCCTTGTATTCTCCCATACGCGGGGTAATGATCTGTGGTGATGTTGTTTTTTAGAAGGAAATAATTTCTCATCACCATGAGGCTCTAGGAGTAGACAGCATTTTTTTTGCTAGAACAAAGTTGTGAAGAGAAAGTATTGATAGTTCCGTTAGCTCACGGCAGGCTGTGAAAATTGAATAGAAGTAGTTTGAAATTGAGCGGAGGGCATTGTGAGGTAGTATTCCGAAACAGGAAACACAGACTTTTGCCAAGCATCCCCATGTGGGGTAGGTCAAGGCGTGATCGAATACACCACCTTGACTGGCAAAAATCTGTGCACTTGATCGTGCTCATATACTACCGATAGCTATTTTTTTTAATAGTTCTAACGAACTGTCTTCTTGTACTCCCAAATCCCCTACATGGGAGAGAAACTATTCCCGCTCCTTTTGGGTTTATTTTTGGCATACGACTTCTGCTTTACCTAACAAGAATTTGACTTATTAATAAAAACTTTGATCGACTCACACACATTACTGTTTGACAAAATTTTGATCGGAACACCATTTAAATAAGCATTGTCAGAGCATTGCAGTGAAACTGAACTGCTATGCTGAAGGTTGTAACTTTCAAGTTGGGCGAGATCACGATATAACGTTCGAAAATAATCTCTTTTACATGCACCATAGTGCGATGTAGTGACAGAAAGTCTAACAATACTCTCTACCTTCTGGAGGTTCTTGATTATTTGAGCATTCCTGCTGAAGGTTCAGATTTTTGCTGGAGGTTGGGGTAAATATATAAAACAATTTTTCTGAAGGTTCAACAACAGGGTGCGGCAGAAAATAATGCGAAAATGTTCAAACTTGAGTATTGGATTAATTCGTGTAGCTAGTGACTAATTTCTGTTAAAAGTGTATTTGTTTATGTTTACTTTCAAGTGCTGCATCCAAACATTCTATTTGATGCTGATTATCGACTGTTACTTTTCAATGTTGAGATTGTTTCTTTGGCTTTCAGTCTTTTATGTAGGGGAAATAGATATTTTTTCTATTTTCCAACATTTCGGCACAATGTATTTTGCATTCTATTTGATTTATTGAAAATTCGTCAAAACAACTTTCAACGTCAACTTCAACAGGCTGTTGAAGTGGCGGACTTAGTCCGTGCTTCGACCTACACCGCAGTGGGATGTTAGGTAAAAATGTCGTTGGTTCGAGTACCACTGTACACATGCCCTTTTCGCTCAATTTCCTAAAACATCTGTTATATTTCCAAGCCTGCCGTACACTGACGGAACTATCAAAACTTTCTCTTCATATCTTTCATTCTAGCCAAAAACATTAATGTTCACTCTTGGTGCCCCATGGTGATGAGCGAACATCTCCTTCTACATAATAATCGTTACTCCTCGCACGGAGAATATATAACATAACAATTAATGTATGAAGTTTTGGCCGAAGGATTTGTGGCCCCAATCAGTCCAGATCTTAATCCGTTGGATTATTCGATTTAGTGGCGAACCAGCCCAGGAGGCTAAAAGCCACTTAAATAAAGCTACAAAAAAAAAATACCCGATTCGGGCATATGTTGAAGCACGAGCCTGCAAAACAACACACCCAGGTGTGAAAACCCTGAAGTCAACCTAACACGTACATGGCAGTCAATGTCGAAGGACTACGTCTGAACGGCATGCTCTGGCTTCCGGCGTCGGCTGCTCGAGGATGTTATTTATAAAAATGGAGGACACATTGAATAAATTTGTTTAAAAGGACTTTATAAAGATAACTGCACTAGAAAATGTTGATATTATTGCTTGAATTAGTTGAAAATGGGATTTGAAAGAAATAGAACAAATTTTCGCATTATTTTCTGCCGCACCCTGTATTCTAGATAATCTCGTTGAAAAAGCCACGTACTGACAAAACTCCGAACCATACTCTCCACTTTCCAAAAGTCTTTGACCTACGAAATAACTTTATTGACAGTTAGATCTTCTAGGTGGTCGGGATCACGATATTAACTCGTTAAAATACGTTCCCTTTTACATTTTTACATACACACTAGCGTGACATAGTGGCCGGATTTCGAACTATACTCTCCACCCTCTAAGAGCTCTTGTCCTTATCAACAACTAGGCTGAAAACAACAGGTAGTCAGGTAATCAAAATATCATACTAAATTCTATTATTCTAGGTGAGCCGATAATTTTGAGGGTGATGCATTATTCGAGTGTGTGTTGCAATACTTTTTTTCGAAGTTAGTCGATACACTTAATTCGTACACACTTAGAACTATATGCCAAATCTCGGTTTTCTGAAACCAAGATCCGTACAGCCGACCTCTCGGTTTCGATCTCGGCTTTTTTATGTTAACCGATCATCTCGGTTTGGGTCAAACTGAAAAGTCACATAGTTAGCTAGGAATCTCGGCATGAGCAGACTGATGTATCGGTTAAAATTCGGAACAAACAGAAGTGAGGTTAACCGAGATTTCGGTTAAATTGTCTGTAAATATTCGAAATTTTGAAAACGATTTTCATCGAAATATTGAATATGTCATGCCACCATGCGAAGATGGTGTTTGCGTCAAATCCGGCTGGTACAAGAAGGCACGGAACACAGCGAGTTAGATGGGCTGATCAGATAAACCAAGACTTGGAGAGCGTGGGGCGCAACCGAGGTTGGAGAGAAGCAGCCATGAACCGGGTGAATCGGCGAGAGATTGTTGACGAGGTTTTATCAATGCAATTGACGTAGTGCCAATAATTGTATGTTTTTTCACCGTTCCACAAACAACGACTTACTCCACTTCTGAATGAAAACAATATGGCGCATGGCAGTGGACAGATAAAAAGCCGAACCTCGGCTTACAACATTGCCAAACCGATATTTCAGCATGGTAGGCAGCTGAGGTCGGTTGAAGTTTGGTTAACGTTTGTGCTCGGCTCCTAGTGTTGACGAGAATTGGTTTAATAATGAAATTACCCGATATTTCAGTTTCAAGTGATGCTGATACTCGGCATCGTTCGATTTTTTGCCGAAATATCAGTTAAATACGAAAATGCCGAGTGTATTCAGCTATATGTTTAACCGAGCCCGTGAACAATTTTGAAGTGTGTAGGTTGTATCCGTGTTGAGCACTTTGCTGGCATTAGCACTTTACAATAAAGGAGCATGGCCTCTCAAAAAATATTGAAACATGCATATCGGACAAGTGTTGGATCAATGCCAGTATAACTGGAGGTCGATGTCGACCAAATTTCGACTTGATGTCGGGTCAAATTTGGTTCCATATAGGTTTAAATTTCGGGATAGATGTTAGATCAACATTAGGTATGTATCCGATTAGAACCGAATCGATGTCCCGATTGTATTTTCGATATTATGTCGACAAGAGCTCTGTAGCGTCCTTCATGTCTTCATGAAGTGGCAAAATGGAATAAACTTACGTAACACAAAAGATGACCCACTAACGGTGGTGACCCAGCGCTAAGAGAAGTGGCAATCAGCACAATGTAACAGGCATGAGCACGCAGCAGCATGCATCACCATGCCGATTCCAGAATTCAATGAAATTTATGTATAAAAACACCATTACATGTATAACAGCACCATTTATTTTTATGCCATATTTTTCAATTACCTCTTCTGCTCTAATTTTCGAGAGAATGTGTTTCTCTCTTCGAATGAACTTCGAATGAACACTCACGCTCAATGACTTCGAATTGAACGTTACGTGATAAGGGTTTTCCATCCTTGGCCATATGTATTTTTATTTTGAATTATTAGATCGTTCTCACCGAACATTCTAATTATTTTTCACATAATTTTATCTTCTATTGAATGACTTTTTTTCCCAATGTTCGAAGAAGAAGTTAGCTTTGGAAATGATAATGAAAGTATGAAAAGTCCACGTACAAGTCTTCCCTACCTTTTCAGTACACTAAACGCTGAAGAACATTCTGTGACATTGAACTTACGGTACGTGTGCAATCTAGTGAACAAATTGTTAACATGTCACATCAAATTTTTATCGGTTATTGCACACAGCACGAACATCCATGCGTTGAGATCAAAAAGCTATTTCATAGTTTCTTACGTTCTGTTTAACTCGTCCAAGCTGCATTACTTGGTTATCCGTCGTGAGCGATGAACGTCGCTAAACTGATGATAGTTTTAATTTCCATGTTGATTGGTTTTGTGACCGGCCAACGACCAGTACGGATGTTCAACAACGCAGTCTTACGGCCCAATTACAATTGTCCACAACAAAACAACCAGCTGGAGGTAGTTTTCGAAAACGATCGTCATACGAACCAGTACTACAGATGTATATCAGGAACGGCATACGAATTTCAGTGTCCTCAGGATTCAACGTTTGATCCAGCCTTACTTGGCTGTCAGCATACTACAGAACGTAGATTGGGTTCGAACAACAGGAAACGTTTTGTGCATACGGATAAGTGTCACGCTGGAGTGAAATATGTGCAAGTTGGTAAAAAATCACCGCATTATCTACTTTGCATCGCAGAAGGAATTGCCGAGGAAAAAATGTGCCCAAAAGCTTTCTATAAAGGAAAATCGACTCAACTTGTTTGGATGAAAGACCGCTGTGAGTGTGATTCGAGACAATATGAAGACAACGGCTGTGAACTCATTCACGTCGAACGTCGCATAATGACACTTGAACAGTTGCAACGAGAACAAATGGATCAAACCTACATAACCCCAAAAACTAGTAGTGCTCGAAATGGTAAGTTACTGGATTGCCTGTCTCTAATTAAGCCTGGTAGTAAAGCAATTCAAACAGATTGCTTGTACCATTCACACGCTGCTGACGGTTCGTGTCCATGTTTTCAACATAAGGTCAGCTTTCTTACTTCAGAGCAAACGACTAAAGCTCCAATAGAGTCGACTTCAATAACTTCAACGTGTCAATTGACTTCATCTTCATCAACAACAACAGAAGAATCTTTAGCATCAACTGAATCAGATGACAGCGAGTTTGTCTCTTCAACTGCGGTTACTGAAATTGATACTCCTAGTACTAGTACAGTTCAACCAAAGACGATATGTTACTGCGTGAAAGTTAAGCGTACCAATCATCCAACTACACCTATCAGTATTGATCCAGACGATCCTGAAAGAGCCAAACGATTAGCATCCATAAATGCTGAAAATACTAAACAATTGAAGGCAAGTGAAAACACCGAGAATGTTGATTCAAGAAGCAATTACACGATGATAGATGGATATAAGATGAAACCGTTGAAGATTTCTTATTTTAAAAGTAATTTTAATTTTTGAAACACTTTTCAAATAAATAAATTAATAAATCAGTGATCACAGCATTTCTTTCAAATCGAAAATAAGATCGAAAAAAAACAAAAGCTAAACTGTCACTGCCGCACTCGATACCTCTCATACATATCCCACCAAAGCTCAATTTTGGAATGTTTGTAGATTTATATCCTCAAATTAATATTACTAAAAATCATTTATCAAACGGCTTGCCGTCTTGCGGCATTCAAAAGAACCACGGCTCGATGAGAGATTCCTTGACTGTGGAATCACGGCGATCGAATTCCATTGAAAATACAATCATCGCACTCGTCGTCTACATCCTAGACACGATGACGGCTGCGGAAAGATTGGAATTTGAACACCAAACAAAATAATTCCTCACATTCACGAATTCCTAGACCCTGAGCCCAATGTGTGAGGTCAATTTCTTTCCTGTACGGGCAAGAACCATTGCCGCTGCTTTCTCATAAGTGGATAATGATGCTGATAGAGGTCTCCCCCCAGAAAATCGGACCAAACGGATCGATTCAAACTGGGCAGATGATGAGCCAATCGATCGATAGCCCGGAATGGACTTGAAATAATTGAATGACTTGTTGAAATCGACATCGACATCGATTCGGCGGAATGGGCCTCTTTGAATTTAGATAGCCGGATAAGAGCACGGTGCTGCCCGGCTGAATTAAGCATCTTTGTTTGCGAACAATGATGTGATCGTTGAAATATTTGAATCGATTAATACCGTATCTTTGCCGCCGATCGGCCGGGTCAATGATTTTAGAGATCACGAGTAGTTATTTTTGTTGTGTTAAGGATTTGAATAGTTTTTCTTACAAACGATGACGGAACCGATTGTAATGTTTGACGAGAGCTGAAAAATGCATGCCTTTTTTTATCTATTTCAATGTATGGATACTTGAATTGGATGGATACGAGAGCTCAAGAGGATACTGTGCAGCGACTCCTCAAGTAGAATTATTTAAAATACAATAAACCATGCTTTAAGAAACGAGCTCGGCCCTCTGTATGAAAGAAAAAACAAAACATGCTGGTTGATAAATTTCTTGTTTTTATATTTTTGTACTCTTTTAATTATTTCTGTTACTGAGTGTACAATATGACCTAATCTACCATAGCCTTGGTGTAAAAGAAATTAAACGCAAATTTTAAATCGATGATTATGATTCCTTCAAAAACACAAGCACACTTTAACTACATAATCAAATAGACTTCAATTATTACAACGGTTCTCTACGTTAAAATTGCAACACACACACGGAAATTTGCCTTAAAACCGTCATTTAACCAATAGGGTATTATAGGGGTATGTGGATTATAACGTGGTTCGATAATAAATATAATATTATACCGGCATTTAATTTATTTTTTAATTTTGACAAGCGAAACAATCGAAAAAACAATTTCAAAGTATTATGAAAATTAATGATTGCAAGACAACACCACCCTATTTCACCATGAAACACGCAACCATTGATTTCTAGCATACAAAAATTGACATATATGTCATAATGGGAGCCCCTGTAGCTGAAAATTAAGTGCTGTCACTTTGCATAAATGTCACTTTTTAAAATTGCATGTCGGTTTGTAAAAATAAAAATAATTAGTTTTTTCTTGTTTAATAATCGAGAAGCAATAGTTGAGATTCATAAAAAAATATGTTTGTGTTAGGAAGAACGCCCATCATCGATACAGTTGGAAAAAAACAATTTTTTTTAAATTAAAACCCCCTATTGCCTTGAAATTTTCGGTGTGACAAATAAAATATCTTTGACAAGTTTTTCCTAGTTTACTTTAATACCCTGCGCTCCAAATCTTGAATTCTGTTTAGACTGTCTTAAGATGTTTGCGTAATTCCTGCTTCAGATATATATTTTTCGATTGGTCTCAATTTTGGAATGTTTGAAGACTAAATCTTACATGTGTTAACGTTAAATATAATTGTGTTTGGAGGATAAATTTTAAACTTATTCTTTCTATTCCATGTATATTTGGAAGGTTAAGGTTACGAATTAAACCCTTTTTTTTCTAAGGCTAAGACGTATTTATTGGTGTGAAAATTACACTGAAAACTTTTTTTTCGTAAATCAGCTTTAACTCGTCTCGTAGACATGAATTTTTAACATAGAACAATTGTCTCGTATATTATAAAACGACTGTTCCAGAAAGTATAAGCACACCTTATTTTAACGGTCACTTTGAATATAGTGAAATATTTCAACATGTTTTGGCTGCGTCCATTTGTTTGCACATTTCTGAATGACATAGCATCAAAAAAGTGCTCAGTTGTGTGTGACCTATCAAAATTTGCTGTCTTACTCCGGAACTACAAAAAAGTATCGTGCCCAAATGGTGCACTGTGAGCGGACTCTCCTTGAGAAAATTGGCCAAGGACGAGGGTATAAGCGTCGGAGCGGTAGGATCTGCGATTCAAAACTATAGAGAACAGTGTACGTTTGAAGATGCGCCGAAGAGTGGTCGGAAATCCGGTCCTGTTAGTCCGGATATCGATAAAAAGATCAGGGATGCCTACAAGCGAAAACCAGCGACTTCCGTTCGGGATGTTGCGAAAAAACTACGGACCTCGTCGAGTAACGCCATGCGTGCCAAAGAAAGACTTGGGCTAAAAACATACTGGAAGCAGAAGAAAGCCCAAAAGGGTCCGTGAAACCACGGACCGGCAAACTCTACGATTCGTTATTGAGCGGTTCCATATCATTTCAGCAACGAGTAATTTTCATATTTTTTGATTTGCATGAAACCTTGCATACAAAATTTTGGGGAAGAAAAACGCCGTTTTGCATACTTGGTTCGCCATTTTGAATCTAGCCTTACTTATGAGAAGGGCCTATGAAAAATGCACATGATATCTTCAAAAAATTGTATCTCGGAAACGGTTTGTCCGATTGGTTTGGTGTCTTCGGCGAAATTTTAGACAATTGTTGGTGCTATATGGAGAAAATATGCACGGTAAAAAAAAAGTTTGGTTTTTGTGTTTTGAACTAAAATATAGATTTTCCCTTAAAAGTGACCTGTCAATAATCTTTTAATTATTCTTATAATATAGCTGATATAAAATGCTATCTAGTACACAGTGAGTTATTCTGGAGAAAAATAGGTTACAATGAAAAAAAATTAAAAATAAATTACAATTTTCAAAAAAGCTATTAAAAAAAGTCAAAAAAGTTTGTCACTCTAATTTTATGAAAGAACATTAAATTTGCAAGCAAAAAGTACTTCGATAACATTTTTCTAAGATGCACCGTTTAGAAGATATTACTGATTTAATATTGATTTTTTGATAACTTAATAAGTTTTGGCCCTTTTCGGATGTACTCCGTGTTTTTTTAGTTTCAAAAGTATTTTTTTCGGAAAGATTGGAAAATTTTGAGTTAAAATGACACTGACAGCTTAAAGATTCGAGTGAAATTCTCTGCCTTAAAAGTATTTTGAAAAACAAGTTACAAAATCCCACTATCAGGAACAATGATTTCTTCCAGTTAGTTTTGGTGTATTGTGTTGAAACGGTCATCAACGGAGCTAGCCTCGTTATGGCCAGCGTGGCCATGGTGGACTAGTTCCAACATAGACCATGTTTACAATCACCAACTGTATGTAGTACAGCTAACTGATATCTAATTACCTGTATCTAATACTTGTTAGCACGTTTTCAACACAATACACCAAAACTAACTGGAAGAAATCATTGTTCCTGATAGTGGGATTTTGTAACTTGTTTTTCAAAATACTTTTAAGGCAGAGAATTTCACTCAAATCTTTAAGCTGTCAGTGTCATTTAACTCAAAATTTTCAATCTTTCCGAAAAAAATACTTTGAAACTAAAAACACGGAGTACATCCAAAAAGGGCCAATTATTAAGTTATCAAAAATCAATATTAAATCAGTAATATCTTCTAAACAGTGCATCTCAGAAAATGTTACCGAAGTACTTTTGCTTGCAAATTTGATGTACTTTTATAAAATTAGGGTGACAAACTTTTTTAACTTTTCTTAATAGCTTTTTAGAAAATTGTAATTTTTTTAAATTTTTTTTTTTCATTTTAACCTATTTTTTTTTAAAACAACTCACTGTGCACTAGATAGCATTTTATATCAGCTATAACATAAAAATAATTAAAAAATTATTGACAGGTCAATTTTAGGGGAAAATTTATATTTTAGTTTAAAACACAAAAACCAAACTTTTTTTTTACCGTGCATATTTTTTCCATATAGCACTAACAATTGTCTAAAACTTCACCGAAAACAACAAACCAATCGGACAAACCGTTTCCGAGATACAATTTTTTGAAGATATCATGTGCATTTTTCATAGGCCCTTCTCATAAGTAAGGCTAGATTCAAAATGGCGAACCTAGTATGCAAAACGGCGTTTTTCTTCCCCAAAAACTTGTATGCAAGGTTTCATGCAAATCAAAAAATACAAAAAATAAAAACTGGAAAAATTTCCCACTTGTTCGTGGAATCGCTCTATTGTATGATGTATGATATGTACTACCACCCATTGTAGCACGGAAACTACGTCCGACAGCAATAGGCTCTCCTCTCTGTTAGACTTGATCAAGCTTCAATAACCACTGATTATCCTAGTCATGCCATTGTATGAAGGGCCAAAAAGGGGTTGGATGGATCGATAGGCAACATCACTTATACGTATCCACAGGGATATAAAGAATCTCCTTCCAACAACAAGACTGAACAATTGGTCACAAGAGCAAGCTATCTAACATAAGGATGCCCCAATAGGCGGAGAAAAGAGCCCGCCCTTTATTCACAAACTGTTAGCAATGGGGAGTTGGCATTTCCACTCTCCCCATCCAGAGTGCTTCAATCGGGTGCCCTGATGGTCCCTCCCTTCCCATGAAATATTTATATAATAGAACTAAATGAAAACAACTAAATGAAAAATAATACAATAATTCATATCTATTATATACGATCTCCATTAGGTTGAGCCTGAAATGCAAGAAATGTAGTCAAGTGTTTTAGTGTAGAGTTCCGTGGTTCGCGATTGAGCGCGTTTTCGTTCGTTTTCACTGATAGCAGCATTTCACCAAAATCTTGATTTGTGGTATCCTGAAAAAGTTTGTTAAATTTTACAGAACTAACATTTATACATTTTAATTTACTGTTGCCATGGTCACTATTTGCAGCTTGATGTTGATTTTAAAACATGAATCCGCTTTTATTTTTGCTGGCCTAATAGTTATTGCTCCTGTGTTGGGAAAGCAGGGAAGAATTAATTGACAAAGAGTTAAAGACAAATGGACATAAAAAACAATAAGCAATGGTTAAATCATCTATGAAGTAAAATCGATAAAACAATATCATCAAATATAATGATATTGTGTGTTATGGTACAGTTATGCCAAAAATTGAACTGTAACATCAGACACTTGCAGAATGGTAAACAGCGCTGCACGAATCAAACCAGCTCAGATTTGGAAGAAGGTCTATTCGCAAACAGGAAATGAAAAACACATTAGGTAATAAGTACAAAATCCTACCATAGATTCCGTTGCAGCTTCTTTTAATCAAGGTACTAAATACTTCTCAATCATAATGATAATTCGACATAAAGGACAAAATAAATAAATGTATATATAACCTTTAAGGTGTAAACAATTGTAAAAAACAAATATTTATGTTAGAATATAAATCACGAAAACACAAGTAATGATAAAAATGATAATAATGATGATAAAGATGATAGAGATGAATGATAATGGCTATGAATAAACAATGTCCTATAAGATAAAATATATAGTGAAGGTATATTGTAATATGAACGTAAAATTACATGTGTGCCGACTGCTGTTTTGCTGCAATTTTTTTTTTTTTTTTAAAAAAAGACCGCGCGTAGCGTAGTTGCTACTCCGTTACCGATCAGAACTAGTGTAATTGCACAGAGAACCACATAGATGGAGCTTGGGAGTAGCTTTGCATCTTCAATGTACAAGTTCAGTAATTCTATTAATATATAGATCAGTACCGGCGCCGGCCACGTCCTCACGGTCTTTGGGGAGGGGGGATGGATGATTAGTTTGACAATCGTTGGTTAGAGACCGTGTTTACCTCTGCGTCTCCACAATTGTCAAGGGAAGGATAGTTTTTGTGTTAGTGAGGCAGGTTATTTTTAGATCATGGATTCACTGTGGTAAGTGATGCGATCAAAGAGAGCGCAGTAGACTGCTTTTTATTTTAAATCTAGTGGTGACAGAGAGAGGCAAGTGACAAATGACAAGGAAGGGGACGGGCCTGGGATTGAACTCCCGACCATCTGCTCAGTAAGCAGAACGGATAACCACTGAGCTATCCAGCCACGTCATGTGCCGACTGCTGTTTTGCTGCAATTGTAGACAAACTTGCGCATCCATTATGAACCAGAAAATTTAGGCAATGTATGACCGCCATGAAAAAAAAAGAATTTAAATTTAAATTATTTTATAATACCTGACGACCTGGAAGACCTGAAAGATATGAGAATGGAAAATTATGATATGATTTACCGGTCGCACCCCCTCACTTCACTATTGTCAGATTGACAACATTGCCCAGGCTACGCCAACCAGCGTCTCCATGTTTCAGCTGGTAGTCTTTTGTGATCATATGATCGTGGAGGCGTGAGGTAGGAACTTGTGAGGACCAGAGGTCAGTCGCACCCTCCTTAGAAATTGTCAACTCACCATTTGAAGCCCACTCTACGATTCGTTATTGTGTAGAAATTCTGGGTGCATAATAATGGACGACGAAACGTATGTGAAACTAGTTTACAAAACGCTTCCCGGACCACAATTCTATACTGTAAGCGAAGACGAAGACATCCCCGAAATGGAGAAGGCAATTGTTACCAAAAAATTCGGTAAGAAGGTTATGGTTTGGCAGGCAATATGCGAGTGTGGTAAAACATCTAGTCCGTATATCACAACGGAGACGATGAACACTCAGAAATACGTTAAGGAATGTCTCCAGAAGCGATTGTTGCCGATGATCAGGCAGCACAAAGGTCAAGTAGTGTTTTGGCGTCATGTCATTACGCAAAGGACACTTTGGAATGATACAAAAGTCAAAATGTATGTTTCGTGCCGAAAGACATGAATCCGCCGAACTGCCCAGAGGCACGGCCAATCGAGACTTTTTTGGCTTTAATCAAAGCAAAGCTTCGAAAATTTAACCAAAGCAAAGCTTCGAAAAGATTGGCCAAGTGGTCAAAATGGTGGGAAGTACCACTGTGCAGAAGCTAATGGGTTATGTTCGGAGAAAAGTTAGAAGTCTTGGCTATGATTAAATACTTTGAGTAAAATATCAAATAAAACACAAATACAAATATGATTTGCCAAATAAAATTATTAAAACTAAAAAAAAGACTTTTTTGTTATTTTGAAGTGTGTTTATACCTTCGAGAACAGTCTATAAAACATTCTTTTTTCATTCTATCAGGTGAATTACACCTTTTTGTATAATGCACGAAATTTAATTCATGCAGACCAGCCAATCACTGTTTCTCTTTTATCGTACTCATGCATGATGGAGTTGCTGCTGGGATGGGCTGGAATTATTTATTTGTCCGAAAAAAAAATCAAAACGCTGTCGAGAGTTGAAACATTCATACATACTTCATTGATAGAGTATCTTCTCACGAGCCATCACGGATTCAGTAACAGCTCTTTCCAAAAATGCAGGATCGAATCCCATGTCAAGATTATTCGAAAAAAAAAAACGCTGGACAACTGCACGTGGTTGGGATTCTTTTTTCAATTAAATTTTCAGTCGATAGAGTAGATTTGTCAGTTAATTATGCAACCACTAGAGAGACATTTTTTAAAAATTTGTAACAAAATAAGTGTAGCTCTTTTTATTGATTTCGTTCAGTGCACGAATGTTCTTCCTGCGTCAAGAAAAGCCTCGTGCTTTTGACAGTTGCGCGTATTCCATTGATTATGAAAGTATCTTCATAAAAACAACCAATCAAATTCGTTGCAGAAACAACGAATAGATTTGTTAGTTTTACCTTTGATTTAATAATAAAAAATAAAATTAATTTTCAGTGTGAGGTGATAAATATTTACACAAACTGACTAACAAGGTATACCCAGTGGAATATAGTCCTTTTTAAAGGGAAACCTCGGTGCATTGCTGATCACACCGTGGAGAAAGAGGTATCTTTCGAAATGACGTTCTTGAAACTGGTCGAGTTTGAGCTAGAAGCGCGCTGTCTAAGCTCAGGTTGGAGAGGAAGTTATATTCTCCAGCAAAGGAAGCCCTTTTACCGTCGTTACGGCTTCATCTATTGCTGTCCTTAACATTGTACAATCGATGTAACGGGATAGATCATACGCGACGTTGGTGGATTCTAACGGATTTAACCCGATGACAATCGAAATTTTTATGGACAAGTGATCACTATCATGGGGATCCTGAATCACATTCCATGTGCAATCCAACGATAATTAATTCGAAGTGTAAGGTCTAATCTGCTGCCAATTGAGGATGGACCAGCAAAACGTACATTTTTTATTATAACTAATAACCATAATAGGACTGACTCTAAGCTTCCGGTTCTTACTGAATCCTTGTGGCATGTCAAGCCAGCCAGTTCAGCGCAAGCCACATCTATTTTTTGGCATTGCCGGTTCTTTTCGACAAATGTTTCATGATTTTTTTTCATCTAATTTTCATTGCGGGGTGCATGTTTTTGTTTTGTTTAAGGTTTTCTTTTCCTTTTAGTATTATCCATGGTTAAGCTAAGGGCAATGTAACCATTTCATACCAACTTGTTAACTTTAAGTTTTCGTTCATTGTCCTAGTAAACTATTGTGCATGTATGTAATAGTAGTAAATGCATTATTTGCATCATCACTGCAACCACAATTATTGAAAAAAAAAAACACAGATCATACATCTTCTTTACCGAAAGGTAGTTGGAATTAAATGGAGAATACTAATTTTTCTTCTAATTTCTAGATAGATAAAGTCCGTCAATCGTAACATTCTTCAAAACAATGAAACTTATTCCGACTTTCACGTACATGGCGAGACTACCTGAAGATGTTCTCCAACAAAAATAATCTGAATTACATACTGATAATTCACACAAAACATAGTTATTCGATTTAAGCCACGGTTTCAAATCCACTAACACATCAGTTGCACACAATGTTTCATGATGATAGCCCTTTGCCTGTATTGGCATCGTGTCTCTAAGACCGTGGTGGAGTAGAATGAAGCCAATATAGGTCAGATTGTACAAAAAATGGCCAATAGTCCTGACTTGCACCCAAAAGACTGCTAAAAGTCCAGAGTTGCTCCTTAGCTAGAGATATTGGGCTTTGATAAAGCGGGTGAATTCCGCAAAGAAGGAGGAGATTAAATATTCCAAACATTTCCATCAAATCTGAAACAGAGCTGCCTGCAAGTTCTAGAGGAAGTTCGTACAATCCCTCATGGCTGGGGTGAAGCGCAAAGTTTGAGATTTCTATATTAATGCCGAGTAACGACTATTTGGTCTTGTTTTTTTTAACCAAATCCTCCCAAACTGGACAGCAGTTTATTCTACTCCTTATTGTTGCGGCTTACCAGCTGGCGGTTGATTTGCCAGCTCCAGTTGCTAGCTACCTAACAAACAACTGCTAGGCAGCTTAACAACAGGCTGCATAACAAACAGCTGCATACCAATCAGCTGTTAAGCAACTGGCTCCCGTGCCACCAGCTGAGTAGCTACCAGTTGACTTGCCACAATTTGATGATAACACTAGTTTACAAAATGAAATATATAGTGGTTGACCAACGTTTCTGAAGCAAAATCTTGCGCTGAATTCTATGCCGTGGTCAGACGAAAATTAAAGTCTAGCCTCTTTTGAGATAAACAAAGCAAATATTTTTTAAATTTTAGACAAAAGTAAGTTTACTAAAACGTCCGAAAAGATTGGCCAAGCCCTGATAACTTCACAGTTAAAAAAAACGTCTTTTTGATCCTTTCATTTTATGGAACAGTTTCAGTAAGAAACTGGACGGACGCCTGCGGAGTTGGGTACAGGCGACTCGTGAGGTAGTAAGTGCTCTCAAGGACATGGAGCAAGACAGGTAATTGTTACCCATTGTATCTTTATTAATAAAGTTTATTTTTAAAATCGTTTTTAGACATACAAATTTAAAAAATCCGCAGTTCTGTGGAAAATTTAAACAACATATCAAAAATTTTACCATAGTCAAAAAATACATAGTAAACAATATGCAATTTGATTTTCGCTTGAATGCGCCGTTGTTCGTCATTTCATTGATTGACATTTCATCACAACCGGTTATTACTAAGCCCCCCAGCGAAATATATGTCAAATGGGAGCATGTCAACTGTAAATGTCATCCCATTCACGTACAAATGAAAATACTCAATGATTAACATCATAAACCTAATATTGAGTTGTTTCCATGCATTTCAACAAAGATTTTTCATTAGGGCCTAACTGAACGTAAACGTAAACAATGGCTTCTTCAGTGAATTTCTCTTGACACAAAGAATGAAATGACCGTGATGGGTTGATAAGGTGAGTTTTCAATGACGACAAATTCGCGAATAAATTGTTTACGATTGTCAGTTAGGCCTCAATGAACAATCTATGTCGATTTGCTCTTGTATGTTGTAAACTACCATGTACCATGCAAACTATTCCCAGGGAAAACTAGATGCATACACACTTAGAAATTATGAATTTTACACGAGACGTAATTCATGTTTGTAAATAGTCGGGGAACGTAAACAAAGATTGCATGTAAAATTATGTCTCCTGAAACTGAAAAATACGCAATTCGACATAAGATGTGTTTGATTGAATTTATTTTCTCATCTCTTTCAACTCATTCTTATGTGCTAAAGGACGCTTGCATGTGTCGGTCTCAGGAGACAGAAATTTACATGACATTTTGATAGTGTGTACACACTACCAAAATCTCGTGTAAATTTCTGTCCCTGAGACCGACACATGCAAGCGTCCTTTAGCGCATTAGAATGTGTTGAAAGAGATGAGAAAATAAATTCAACCGAACGCATCTTTTGTTGAATTGCGTATGTGTCAGTTTCAGAAGACATAATTTAACACGAAATCTTTCTTTACGTCCCCGACTATTACGTTCCCCGACTATTTACAAACATGGATTAAGTCTCGTGTAAAATTCATAATTTCTAAGTGTGTAGATGTTAATATCAAGGTAGTCTATATTAAAAACGGTTGATTCACAGGTTGTGCAGAATCTTATGGCCGGGGTTAAGGCCAAGGTGCGGGAATTTGCGTATGGACTGTAAATAAAATACGAGTAAAATGGTAAAATGAAGTTTAATAGTTATTTCTCAATCCCTGAAAATTTGATGGCTATCGGATGAAAACTCGAATTTTGCGAATCAATTTTGTGTGTGGCAATTTCATCGTGGACACCCTTTACATATCCATTCCGTGAATAACTGCCACATGCCAGCGCCGGTGGTGTTCTGGTAAGCGTGACTGTTACTTGGTACTACCCCAGTGGGTCTAGGTTCAATTCCAGTCGAAGTCGGTGGTTTTTCTGAGGCGAAAAAATCTGGTCACGTCTTCCTTTGGAAGAGAAGTAAAGCCGTCGGTCCCAGCTCATGTGATGATGAGTGCGATATGTAGGGTCCAGATGGCAGAGTCGTCTTCTTGGCGTCGGTGGTTGTCATCGCGTTGTGCACAGTGAGACGAAATAAAATAAAGTGGGACATGGGCATTTGCGGCAAAACTATTCGGTTTGGCCATTGACGTCTTCTACAATGTTTCTACATTTCTTAAGTACTTTATTTTTTGTTGACAAATTTGATTTAAGGAGTGAATACACCTGGATACAAGAATAAACTTTTTCATTTTGGATTTAAATCGATAACCATGTATTAAAAATTGTAGATTAGAATCGATGTAGAATACAATCGTTCAATGCCCTCCACTCGTTTTCAAACTTTTATCTTTCAATTTCAAAGCCTGCCGTTGCTCTATACGGAACTATCAATACACTTTCTCTTCATGTCTATTCGTTTTAGCAATAAATTACCGTCCACGCTTAACGCTTTGCATGGAGATGAGAAATTATCTGCTTCTGCTAACTTCATCAAAGATCGTTACTTCCGCGCTTGGGAGAATACAAAAAACAACAATCAATGTGAACTAATAATTATCTCTTAATTTAAAGGATTTACGTCGGTTTTAATGAATTTTTTGAGTTATCTTCGAGGATGTGTAGTTATAGTTAAGGGAACGTCCACGTTTACATGAAATATTCCATTATTTTCTGCCAAATATTGCATTCTCTTTATGTGCATTAGATAACGCAGAAAATTCAATGCTTCTTTTTATCTGTGTGCTTGCCTTGCCATAAGCTAACTCTATATTTGCGCTTCGAAATAAGAGACTGTTTAATTTCCAGACGTTCCAACGTTCGCAGACCGTTTAGATTGCTATTGTATACAATGCTTAAGATATTCAACAGAGGGAAAACTAAAATTGTTTAAGCCACCGCTGACTACCAATTGGTAAGAACTTGGAAAGAAGTGCTAGACAAATTCAAATCAAACAAACTCTCCCGAAATTGAATTGGTCGTCATGAATAGGACGGACCTGACCAATTGGTTGGTCACCAGTGCTCCCTATAGGGTACTTGTCATCGCCAGCAGCCTAATCTAAATTGCCGAATGAAGCTATGTAGTTCACACTCCAGGGAACATTCCATCGCCAGATTCAAATCCAATACTGCCTGTTTACTCCGCACAGCTCCAGTACTGCCAAAAAAATGAGAAATTATCGAAGATGTACTCGTTTTAAATCGTTCACTGGTGCATATGGTGCCTCTCTTGCTCAAATTTGAAATCTATGATAGGAAAGTATAGTACATTTGGTAAATTAAGCCAGCAAAACAAAATTACAAGGCATACCTTTTATTTCCATTATTTTCAATAGTTTAAAATTGTTAACGTTTATCGTGAATGAAACGCGGAAATTATTTCCAACCGATTTATGTAAACGTCTTGGAAATCTATCGAGTATTTATTGAGTTATAAGTGTTTAATTTGTTATGATATTTTGTGAAGGTCGCTTATTTTTAGATTTGCAATTCACGCCCTACCCTGCTCCGATAGAATGGAATGATAGAATGGATTTTGCTTAGCTGGCAAAGAATAGGTAAATCCTCTTTTGGAAATGTATTATTGTACATTAAATATGACACAGCACAACTGGGCTGCTGCTTTGGTTTTGGTCTGAAAAAGACCAAATTATTAGGCAAAATAATTCAGGGTAACCATTTCATACCGAGATTCAGGACTCAGCCGGTCCAATTTCCCAACCCATATGAAACTATTAGATTCCTGCGGTGCAAGCCATCGTCCTCTGCTCGCCAGTCAGTTCCCTTTTGTTTTTATTGCTCCAAGGCTGGCCGAAGCAGAGCGCCGCTGGTCCACCGACGCACAGAGTGATATCGCGCCGATCCGCTTCTTGATGAAAGGAAGCCGCGGCCGTCTTCAGCACGGCTCATAATTTCTTTGTTTTTAATTATTGGTTATACGATCGGATTGAATTATAGACTCGTTCGTAAAATGTTCCTGACTCGTATCGCTGCGTGATGCGATCGCTCAGTGGTAGGGGCGGCGGCGGCAGCCAGAACCCATTCTCTACCATCCTGAGCAGCGCGTATTTCTCATAATAAGTCAAGAACGAGCGTCGAAGTCATGCTGGGTAGCTGTATCTTGTCGTTTTTATTTTTCGGGTAAGCTTCTCTGATAAACACCGTGAACTGACCACGAGCTAATCCAAATCGGAGGAAGCTTCTCTAATCATGGCCGAAATTTCGGCGGAAAGTAGAAGAATTGATCACCGGAGAAGGGAAGTGGTAGCGAATGAGGAAGCAGCAGAGCGGCTGGTGGCCAGTGGCGGGGATCAATCTTGTTTGGTTTGCTTTCCCAGCAGGTCACTCACCAACATGTATATTATGGCAATAAAATCATGAAAATGATGTCTCATCGAGAGTGAAATAGCGCCCCGTAACAAGGTGCGCTCTGGAAATCTGGAAATGAAATATACTGCGGTGATGGGAAGTGCGTCTTGTCCCTCTTCACCGTAAAAATATAGGAACAACATTCTGAAAATGGCCGAATCAAGCGAGAGGCAAGCGGTGCACAGCAAAGTGTATGATAATTAAAAATTATTAATCCGAAAATGAGGGAAAACAACTGTTATGTTCTCGAAAGCCATCATTGATCGTGAGTTTCTAGTCAAACTTTTCAGACCTGGCCTTTCAATGCAATCTGGCTGTCGCGATGCGCATGTTGTTTTCTTTTTTTTAAATTTATGGCACGTTTGTTTGGTCGTTATCTGATGACCGTGTAATCGGTAATAGTGTGGCGCTTGAGCTAATCACGAATTAATAGAACAAAGACAGATGGCATGTGAGCAAACAGCATTCGTTTCTAAGCATCTGACGTGTTAGAGACTTTTGTTTGGACAGATCATGTATTTCAGTACATAAGGCTTGTTTGCGACAAAATCTGGACAGATTAAATTTGGAATGAAACAAAGGATCCAAGATGCATTTTTATTCATTTAATGCATCACTTGTGCATTATTAGTCACCTTAAAATCTTATTAAAGTTACTTAATTAGGCTGCATGAAGAAACTACGAACTTTTGAGTTTACTTATGCCATTGAGGTCTGTGCAGACTTCTCTGCGACCGATTTAGCTGCTTGTGTCCAAGATTTTCAAAATGTTTCTTTAGTTGTAGCTTGTAGTTTATATTGAGAGAGTTTTTTCTTCACAAGAGCCTAATACCACTCGATAGGTCGCAACTCCGAGCAGTTAGGTGGATTCGCTTGTTTCGGTACAACATGGACTCCAATCGCTTTATACCATTCCAAAACACCTGTGGCGTAGTGACAAGAGGCCAAATCACATGGCTGCGTCATGGCTGCGTAGGAATCGTAACAATTGCTTCTTTAGGCATTTTTTACGGTATATATCCTTGTTAACCGTTCCGGCAGTGATACAGCTTTGGCTTGCTCGACCACAACTACATATTGTCTGCCAAACCAAATATTTTTTGGGAAACTTGGCCTTTTTCTTCGTCCTGGAATGCTCCTCTACGGCGTTCCGTTGCATGACAGTATGATTAGACATTCCGGGAAGCTGCCTAAGGTCTTCCAGCGCATAAGTTTCATCGTCCATTATCACGCAGGAAAACTTCGTCAAATATTCACACAGATAAAGAAACACAACTGCGTTATCTAATGCACATAGAATTAGATTTTCAGAAAATAATGGGATATTTCATGTAAATTTACGCCAGATAACGCCTTAATCAAGCCTTGTATGAAAGATTGCAAGCAATATCGTTGTTTACGCTCCTTTGGCGAATTACGAGGAAATTACGCGCTTGTTAAAATTATTATTTTTCACGATAAAACTTAGGATCCCGGGTTTTAGCAAATCACATTCTGTTTATCATTGACGGTTCGGTGCAGTATTCACCTTGAATGACCTCCTACCATGCCGCGGTGCTTGAAAGTTGGGGACGTTTATATTTTTCTAGCCACAGTACGCACGAAAAGATCTGGTACTGGTTTAAGAACGTTATGGACAGTGCTTTCAAGAAAACCATGCTATTTTGCAAGTTTTTCTTACTGACAGAATCAGGATTTTTCATTGCGACCGCACACAATTGCTTGTCGCACTTGCTCTTCTTTCGACGCCATCTTCGATCGAAAAGCTTGTAGATATCGCAAAGATTTGATTTTACACAATGAACAGACATACGTTCATCCAATCTGCCGAAAATATTTCACGCGTCGAAGAAGTATTTCCTGAGATATGCGTATTTAGGGGTGCCCAGATTTTGTCACGACGTTTTCTGTTGATGAAACAAAACCAAAAAATGGCAATTTTTCGAGGCTCTCAATGAGGTGCCCCCTTAATCACGATCAGTGGGATTATTTCTGATTTAAATCGTTATTAACTATCACGAGAAAAAATTCACATCAGTCTTTTCATCGGGTTTAAATTGAAATCGTCATTATTTTCATGAGTAATTCCCCTCTGATGATGAGCTAGCTTACCGCTTTTTCACCAAAATCGCGCTGAAACTATGTCTCCTGAAACTGACACACGGGCAATTCGACGAAAAGATGTGTTTGAGTTAAATTTACTTTTTCATCTCTTTCAACTCATTTTAATGTGCTAAAGGGAAAGCTTGCATGTGTCATTGTCAGGGGACGAAAATTTACATGGGATGTTTGGTAGTCAGAAATAAAAAATAATGCGGAGCATTGATAAAGCGTTGAAAAATACGTGTACTTTTATTTGAACATACATCGAGTACACATTGCAGCAATATTAAATCTTGCTGAACACGTTTTCCAATGCACATCCTTATACACAGAAAAAAATAATTAATTTTGGCACAAGCGCGTAAAAAATTTTCCTTCGTTTAATTCAAGCCAAACGATGCGTAAACAACGAAATTGTTCGCAATCTTTCATACAACATGCGTTATCTGGCTAACATTCAGGCGTTATCTGGCTAAAATTTACATGATCTATCATTATTTTCTGCAAAATCTAGCGTTCCCTTTATGTGCATTTGATAACGCAGAAAATTCAATTTTCATTTTTATCTGTG
>JASCZW010004798.1:0-50095 GCA_034211315.2 Aedes japonicus
CCCCTACACACTCAATTTACTTCGGCAAAATGCCCAACAGCCGAGTAACTCTGCAGTTACTTTTGCTGATATCCCTGTTTAATATTTGTTTGTTAGCTGAGTATCGGTAAAATTTTCCTTTGTTAGCCGAATATCGGTAATTTTATCGCTGATCCTCAGTAAATTAAAATGCCGAAATGAACCGCTGTTGGATTCTCGGCGAAAAAAATTAAGTGTGTAAGGCTTGCTTCATTTAGAATTGGAACAAACTCTGCTCATCTTGTGGCGCTCCTCGTGGACGGATTTGGAAGTTCTTGGCGCCCACGTGTCGGGAATTTTGTCAGCTTCACGTATTTATTTTTGACATTCCGCAAATCGACTTTACTTTGTAAACAATCAACATGGAAGCCGAAAGAAGGGAAAAAAATTGTGCACAGTTATTTGCAAAATCCATTGTGGTCTGCATCTAGACTAGCTAAACAGCTGAAATTGCCCAGAAATACCGTATGGCGCGTTATCAAACGGTATAAGGAAACATTGACGACGATTCGGAAGCCTCGAGCCAGTCGTCGGAGTGGAACTGTCGACCGGAAACTGCCTGGTAAGATTTTGAAGACGATTAAGAGGAATCCCAATCTGTCGGACCGTGATTTGGCCAGAAAATTCGGTGCTGCCCATAGTACCGTGAGGAGAACTCGACTCCAGGAAGGAATCAATCGATCGCATCGAGCAAGCAAACAGCCAAATCGGACCATAAAACAGAATAGTGTGGCCAAAATCCGTGCTCGGAAGCTATACGACCAGGTGCTGACCAAGTTCGACGGGTGTCTTCTGATGGACGATGAAACCTATGTCAAGGCTTAATTCGGGCAAATCCCAGGTCAAAAATTTTACTTGGCAACGGCTCGGAGGATGTTCCAGCCAAATTTAAATTTGTTTTTGCCGGCAAATTTGCACTAAAAATCATGATTTGGCAGGGCATTTGCAGCTGTGGCAAAAAAACGAAAGTTTTCGTTACAAATAAGACAATGACGTCGGAACTATACCAAAAAGAGTGTCTCCAAAAACGAGTTTTGCCGTTCATTCGATCCCACGACTATCCCGTAATGTTTTGGCCAGATTTGGCAAGCTGTCATTACAGCAAAGTCGTTCAAGAATGGTATGCAGAGAAAGGGGTCCAGGTTGTTCCGAAAAACCTTAACCCACCCAACTGCTCCCAGTTCCGCCCTATTGAGAAATACTGGGCATTCATGAAGAGGAGACTCAAGGCAAAGGGAAAGGTTGTCAAAGACATCAATCAGATGAAGACCTGGTGGAATAAGATAGCTAAAACGATGGACGAAGCAGGTGTGCGCCGCCTAATGAGCCGTGTTATAGGAAAAAATCTAGAATTCCTTCGAAACCGTGACGAATAATTTTATCCGTATTTTTTCTTAAGAGAATGAAGAAAACGCTACATTTGTATAAAAAAATATCTTGAATTCAATAATAAATAACTGAAATACAGGCAATTGTTTATTCTATCTGAAGCAAGCTTTATCACATATGATGTCTTAATTTTTTTTGTACAAAATATACTAGGTTTCTAGTAGGTTTCTAGGTATATTAAATAACATACAACGGGGAAAGGGAGTCACCATCATGGCACTCAAGTGAAAAGATTTGGTTCGGGTGCACGGTACATCGTCCTCCCTATTGTTAACATTTCGCGGAACGAAGGCGTGCTCTTCGACCCCATCTATTGGGTTTATACTATCATTCAAGGGCTCGATTTTAGTGATGTGAGTGTGAACTTACTTTTGGAAGCACATATCTGACATTTTTGTTTGTGTATGTATGTGTGTATGTATGGTAGCCACCATCCCCTCTAGCCCTTGGCTTGGATGCAGCTCCTCTTAATAGCAAGATCAAATTGGGCCACCGATCTGAATTCGCACTATCGCTGTATGAAGGGCCAAAAACGGAGGGGTGTACCCGTAAGCAGAGACACTTACATGAAATCCACGGGAAATTAAGAATCTCCTTCCAACGATATGATCCAACAAATCGAATAACACAATTCGCAATACTCATTAAGCTTTCACGGGATGGCTTGTTAAGAAGGCGCGTCCTCTCCCTGAAACTGTTGGGTAGAACTCGCAGCACCACACTCGAATCGGTAGGATAAAAATGATACTGTTTGTTCCCTCTAGACTCAGGCAGTCAATCAAACCATCGTCCAGTTTCAGCTTGAATGTACCCTGGTGCTCCCTCCCAACCCAGTATTTATTATATTTATATAAATATAGAGTGTAATGTAATAATAATATGTTATATATGAATATATAGTAGAGTAAAAATTATATAAGGATATTTAGTTAGATTATGTAATAGTTGGAGTTCACGAGCCTATGATAACCATGTTAAACTAAATTAATTAACCTGCTGAAATAATAATATTAAGGCAGTAATAATAATATGCAGCTTCGTACCACTTTGTATCACTGATGGGTGACTGTATCTCTGGAATGTGAAGGTCATCTTGTTATTCAATGAGGTATAAATATCAATAAAGCATTCAATTGTATATAAAACCATAATATTATATTATTACGTATTTAATCATGACATATAGATATGTAACCTTCTGGAATGAAGAGCATTTATTAATTTTGATTATTATTTGATATAATGTAATAAAATAATTATGACCGGCCGGATCACTAATCTGAAGCAATTAAAATTTTATTAATTATTTTATTACTTCTTCCATAATATTATATTTATGATATGCAATTAATAATGATGAACAGCTGTGTTCCTCTGAACCGCTCAAATAGTAGTTGATGATCGTGTACTGAAATGTTAAGGTCATATTACGCCATTTAATGAAAAATATAATGAAGGAATTAAAGGTTGAGTGGTCGAGAGAGTCGTCAACATTTCTATTAATGAAAATATGCTAGAGCTTGTAAAAAACATGCATCATATAATAACACATACTAGTATCTACACATCTATATATACACACTTAGAAAAAGTCATGTAAATTTAAGTCTACTTGGATGCACATAAAGGGAGCGGCCCATTGGACATAAATTTACATCTGTTACAAAAATTACATGACAGTAAAAACTAAAACTGAAGGTTTACATGCCATGACGTAAATGTAAGTTGATACACACAATTAGAATTTCAGAATGCACCTATCGTTCACGTAATTATCTGCCTTCTTTTGATCATAATTAATTAAGATTAATTTAAATTCAAAAATCAATTATAATAAATGGCACGAAAAGATCATCTACTGGGGAAAAAGTACTCATTTTTTTAGAAATTATGATCATCACAATAATGTATTAAAATGCACTTTAAATGCGCAGTAAAAACTTCATTTCAAACTTCTTGAAGATGCAAAAAAATGCCCGTTCAATGATTTAGAGGGCTAGAAAATAAGGATCCTTGAGGGTATGTGTTGCGTCTCATATTGTATCATTCACAACCGAGTGTCGGACATAGATGATAAATTTAGTTTCTTTTTTTTTTCTTTGGCGATGGCGGTGCTTCCTTGACATGCTATGAAGGATTTGAATTCCACTCTGAAACTAACTACGCACAGAAATGCTTCTAACTTTCGATGCACTTGAATGTGTTTTCAATAAATGGTGGTGTTTCCGCACACCAAATAAAAAGCTTATCAAGGCACCATTCCGAATTAACTTTTCACGACGTGTGAAATCGACTTTAGGAATTACACAACGCTAATGCTGAAGTCGACGATAATGACTCGATGACAATGACCCGACGTGTACTTGTATGTGTTATTAGATGTTTCGAATGAGGCTTTAAGAATACATCCAAATAAACTTAAAACGGAAGGATATGTGAATTTAAGTTTGAAATATTTACAGGTTGTAAGGATTACGTCTCGCGTAAAATTCATTGCTTTTAGGTGTGCATCCATTTGCTACTTTCGATAAGGCCACTCCGACGGTGCTAGATACAGCTGAAAATTGATCCCCATTCTTACCTGCTTCTACCAGAAGATGATCATCCTATAACCGCAAGACCTCCTCTCCTAAACTGTATGATACCTGAGAGAAATTTACCTTTCTGGCGTAATAAATGTAATGATAATATATAGAATTAGGCTATGAATAAACAATGTCCTATAAGATAAAATATATGAGTGAGGGTATATTGTAATATGAACTGAAAATTACATGTGTGCCGACTGCTGTTTTGTTTGCAATTGTAGACAAACTTGCGCATCCATTATGAACCAGAAAATTTAGGCAATGTATGACCGCCATGAAAAAAAAGAATTTTAAATTTTAAATTATTTTGTATTACCTGACGACCTGGAAGACCTGAAAGATATGAGAATGGAAAATTATGATATGATGTACCGGTCGCACCCCCTCACTTCGCTATTGTCGGATTGACAACATTGCCCAGGCTACGCCAACCAGCGTCTCCATGTTTCAGCTGGCAGTCTTTTGTGATCATATGACTCGTGGAGGCGTGAGGTAGGAACTTGTGAGGACCAGAGGTCGGTCGCACCCTCCTGCCAAGTTGTCAACTCACCATTTGAAGCCCAGCACATATCTGACATTTTTGTTTGTTGACATAAAATTATTCAGAACTTTTCGAAAGCATTCTTATAAAGCGCCAATCTTCTCATGTGACTGTAATTATTGTCTGTAGCACCTGTTCCATTAGGTAATTATCCCATTCGAATTGGGCCGGAAACAAACTAACGATAGCTTCATAGATCAGCAAACATTGATGCCAGTTTCGTTCTGAAATCCATCACTACATAGATATGTACTCATAGATAGAGACAGGAAGTACAGCAAACTTTGATCGCCTTGTACTTATAACGTATGCCTGGATTTCCAATCGGGGAACTGATGATAGTAATTGGCAAACCGCAGTACGTTGATGATGTACGTAGTATTTCAATGAATGATGTCTAGTTATGTTACTCTAGAAACAATAAATAACACACACACAAAATAAGCTGACTGAGCGTCTGATAATTCATTTATTTATTTTCTGTTTGCTTTGAATTAAATCAGAATTAATTAGAAAGATGTAATTAACTTCACCGTGGCATGTTTGCGGGATTGCAGGTTTGAAATTAAAATGAACTGCTTAGACCGTTTTAAAGTTGTTCTATTATGTGATCTAGTGTCATAACAGTTACAAAAATATAGACAATAAAAAAACTGTTTTCCACTTTCACCGCCATTGTTCGAAATGTTGTTTGTTGGCGCCAGAGTTTTTTTGTTCTGGAGCGTCGCCTACTTCTCTCCGATATGGTTAGAGTTAATTCAGCTCATACGACTTTTCCCAATTTTTCTAAAACATTTCTGAGTATCAGACTCAAAAACTGAGAGTTTAAACCAACCTTTCCTCCTGATTCTTGTTTGTCCTGGGCGAGCGATTGGTTTCAGGCAGTATTAGATTTCGCGGCTGATACGTGCCATTTTGTGGATGACGATGTGAAGGACTTATGTAGAAACATTCATAGGAGTCGGGCTAGAGGAGGGTTTGCGCAAACTGGTAAATCATCGGTAGTATGTTGGGAAATCTACGAAATTCGTTCACGTACCTTCGGCAGATGGACAACCCCAGAAGCATTTTTTATCTATGTTGCGATTATTCATATCAGTTTATGTCCCAATAATATCACTTTCTTACACATCCTCAACTGCGGTCGGGTAGTTCTACGTAGATTTTTTCACAAAATGGCTCCAGATTACTGATGGCAATGAAGTAGCTCGGCGGCATAAAATCAATCACACATGGTTCATTTTAGGACGTTCAATTTGATTTTCAGGCAATAGAGTTTGTTTAGATTGGATTATATCTAACATTCCGTTCAGAATTCTCGTCAGAGGCTAAAAAAGTTTCAGCTTTCTATTGGCAGCATACCTTTAATCTTTTGTATAATTTCAAACACAGCTCGGAAATTTAAACAGTCTCTATATTATTGCAAAGCTCAAATATAAAGCAAGCTCATGTCAAGAGCAGAATGACAAATTGAAATATAACATTTTTTTTTAATTTTACAAATATAAATTTTACGTCACGAAATATTGAAATAAATTATTATAACATTCATTAGATATTGCAACGAAGTCCTACGTCACCATTGGGTACAACCTCATAGGGCTGTCCCTTGTAGTTTTGAGCCTAGGTTGGAACCAGTTTTAATTTGCGATACCCAAAGCTATTGTCGGTTCAAACCTCAACTCGATACGTGTTGCAAATAAAGACAAACACACGTTCAACAAGCCCAACAAGCCGACCCAATCTTGATAGGGTTAAAATTTGGTGTTGAGGCTTTTGCTCAACAGTCGTGGAAATGAATTTTCATATGTAATTCTTTCTGAAAAATACAAGTAAATATTAACTTAACCTAAGAAATTATATACAACATGCAAATGAATTCAATATGTTCAATTAAATAACAATCCATTACATCTTTTATTATTTATTACTATGAAGTAGGTTTATTTATTATTGCTATCTATGAACTTTAATGTACACTGCTACCCTTAAATGTCGAATCTAATCTAATTTCTTATAAACCTTATACAACCAATATGAGATGATAGATAAGAGAAGAGTGATATTTGGATAGAATATAGATACAGACACTGATAGCGATGTACGATAAGGGTTGATTGTACGTAGGTTGAGAGTTGAGTTACGATCGATCATCAATAATAAACGCATCGATTACAAAAACGCTTTTTGTACACGAACCGAAAGTATTCAACTAGCCAGTCTTAAGATTACTGTATTCCAAGGCCAGTAGCACCGTCAAGAAACACTTCGTGTCGGTGTATCAGATAAGCTTTTCGAACATTTGAAATAGACCGCGACCGCAGAAAACGGCCTTATGATTTAAAAAAAGAGAGAAAAATCTTCCGAAATAGTTCATGGCTTTAAGTCCCATTAATTTTCAAAAATTCTAAGTTGTACCTGAGCTGATAACAGATGACGAGATTTAAAATTAAAGCCAAAAATGTAATGAAGTAGAAATCTACCATAAAAGCTCATTGATTTTATGTCAAAAAATATTTGAAGAAACACTTAATTTAATCTTGTTATCTTATCAAAGAGTGAAAATTTTGATTTTTTTTCCATGATTATCGTGATTTTTAGCCTCAGGCTGGTTCATCTCCCGTCGTAGTCACTTAAACACCTTTTGGGTATGTTTTGTGACATGTCCGTGTGTGAGGTTTAAACTCGTGATTTTAGCGTAAGAGGTGTGAATGTTAACCACTGCGCTAAAGTCTTCCTCAACATTTTGAAGTAAGAAAGATCTTCTAGATGCTGCGTTATTGTAATAAGTTCATTGTTCTTATTTCTTATTTTATTCAGTTGTGGATAACATCAACAGACTACAATGGTCCCAATGATTGTAAATACAAGTAGGTTTTACTAACTACATTACACAAACATACAAAAAGATTTATTTAAGTTACACGTTATTTTCGGGGAAATAAACATAGTAAAATTACGATGGATTGTTTCTCGGGGCAAATTACAATAAAAAAAATGGAAGCAGCACTATTCAACACACGTTGTACAACAATCAAAGCGCTGTTTGGCAGTAGTTAGTACGGTGAAAAGGTAGTCTGAGGTTTGAATTGTTCCGCAGAGCCTTTGGGCGTACGTTCAAATTCCCTTCCCAGCAGCGTATCTGCTGCAAATAGCGCTCTTACGATGTTGCCGTGCTTGAAGAGTATCCAGCTGAATCAGCTGACATCGACATCCTTTTCCTTTGTCCTACTTAAGGATGATTCTTCTAGCGCGAACAATACAAATGTTATGCAATATTAGACCATAAGCAACGCCCCAAATTATGCGCCCTCTCAGATCTGGATGAGGAAACCTAACAAAATAGAACTGATTGAAGCAAATTATTAGATCTGGAAGGGCCTCAGCACACGTGCATTAGTATGTAGTGCCTTAGCAGTATATAGAGCATAGCAAAAGTGCAAAAAGATCTATGATGATAGATCACCACACATTCAAGGATAGTTTAAATATTAAGACAAAAATATGTTGTAGGTCAAGGTTGAGACAAAACTATGTTAGAAAATGAAGATAGATGTAATTTAAATACGTCAAAATTGTAAATCAGTAACACACCATGTAGAATTATAGCAGGATAGTTTAAATATTAAGACAAAAATATGTTGCAAGTCAAGGTTGAGACAAAAATATGTTGTAGTAAGGAAAGGAAAAGGATCATAGAAACTCCGAAATTCCGATCATAAATCTCCCTAACTGAAACGAAAACGTATCTCCGTAAAAGAAAAACAAGTAGTTTTGAATAGGACTGTTTGATTTGGCTCTCTGGATCGAAAAAGTCTCTCGGTAACACGAGAAATAAGTAGTTCCTAGAGAAAAAGAATTCGCAGCGTGTATAAGCGAAAGACGTCTCCTCACTCGGAAAAATAAGTAGCTTTTGCACCTAGAATTACTGTGGCAGTCCATTGAGGACGTCACAGTATTGAACAGATTTTACCCAATAAACTCCATTTTCGTACTGTGGATGCAAAACATCAGAGCAGTGTTCAAGAGTTGAACAAATGAGTGAACAGTATAGAAACTTCCGGCCGTATACACCGGTAAAGTCCTGAGCGTTGCGAAATATGAATACTAGCGAATCCTAGAGGGTTTGAGCTGTTTAGTGGAAATTGTGGAGTTACAGGTAACTAGAAATTAGAAGAAATATAAGTATTTTCCAAATAATTCCAACTACCTTTGCTTATCATGACAGATACGCGTATTTCGTCTATAATGTGCAAACTTCTTCAGTTTCTCGTATTAATAACTCGACTTAAAGAAAACCTTCGCCACCTGCTTATATATACTATATTTTTAATAAAAAACGTTTAACTATCATTATTTTGTTTTAACCTATCATATTATTATTTTGTTTATACATTTCTTGAGTCAACAAACAAATGTACTTAATATTTACCTAGCTTTTTTTTATTCCTCACCATAATTTTGGGTGCTCCGCTGCGTCGGCTTTGTTGTCGTTGGGTGGTAAGTTGAAGAGCCATGCGTAACCGTTGCCTTGGTTTTTGTTTAGTAGATTTGTATTCTGTTGTTTGTTTATTTCTAAGCTTTCTGTGACGTCTAATTGCCAGGGTGTAGATGTAGTCTATCTAAATACTATCGTTTTAGATTATATTTCAACTATAGTTAGTTTGGTGTTCAAAATAACAACAATATCATTCACATGGTTGACACGGTGTATCACAGTACCGAGAAGCTTTTAGTTAAAGCTGTCTAGAAGATTTCAAGAAATAATAAATAAAAAAATTCACATGACATGTTAGCAGATTGAAAGTATTGAAATAAAAAAGGACTGCTCATGAATTAAAGAAGGAATAATTTACCACAAAAGTTCATGAACAAAGATTTCATGAAATTTTAAGATCAATCCTCTACTTTACTAACATTGGCCTTATGACGCACACGGCCTAATGGTCCTACAGGCCATTAAAAAAGTATTACAAATTTACTGTAAACTGTGGTTTGTTTTTGACATAAATGCATGGTCGAACTCGAGAACATTCACATGTTTTTTAATACATTTTTAACACTTATATGTTTTTATTTGTTAGCACTGATCGAATGAAAATATTTAGCAATTGGCTTTTTGAATTTCAGGTTGATAAGTGTTTTTGATACATAAATAAACATTAAGCTTAAAGTATACTTAGCTTTTTAAGGGATTGACTTAAACAATTTATGCCGGGTTCTCATCACCAATTTCACCAAAGCAGTGTAACCAAAAAGGAAGGAATTCATGAGAAAAGAGAAACGGAAATATTCACCCAATTTTTTGAATAAAGCAAGCCGATTGAGTGAAAAACTATACTGCTAGTGCTAGGCCATCAAAGCTATTAACAAAAAAAAAGTTATATATTTAAATTTTCCGCGAAGCGTGAAAAAACCCAACGAAAAATGCAAGATATTTTCAATATATTGTAAAACATACAATGGAACACTATAAATGTTATGTTTGTATTCTCCGTACGTGGAATAACGATTATGATGTAAAATGAGATTCTCGCTTATCACCAGGAGACCCCAAGAGTGGACAGTAAATTCATTCCAGCAAACATAACTGTCCACTCTTGGGGCCTCATGGTAATGAGTGAACATCTTCTTCTACAGCATTCTATGGAAGTTTACTTATCTTAATGACGTTTCGTTGGTCCTCAACCCGATTTGGAACAGAAATCCGACCGTACAAAATGCAAATTACTAGCACTACCATTTTGATTCCCATGCTAAAAGATACTTCTCTAGTTTTGCTGAAAATGTGCTCCCAGCGATATCGATACCACATTTCATTTCATTTCTTCACGTTATTGACAAACTAACTACACTAAATCAACACGCCCCATGACAATTGATCAACATTCTACATGTCATTGACAACACGAAAACAATGCAAAATCTGAATTTCCATAAAATTATTACACTTGGGAATTATTGAAATGCTAGATGAGCTAGACAACCCGAAAAGCAACCGCAGCACCTCCACAGCTAAATTCACAAATACCGACTTGTAACGAACAGAATAAAAGCGTGACAGCTCACACATAACTTAACCGTCCACGGTTAGCGCTTGCTGTGATCCTCCCTACAATTCCAATTTGACGTTTAATACATTTACTGGAGGCAGAATTGCTTTGAAATGCTTATTCAATTTACCACAATAAGATCATATGAATGGATCCTAAAACGGCATTTCAAAACAGCATTTTACGAGCCACAGCATTACACTGGAAATAAAGCCTTTGAGAAAAATTGAATTTGAGAAAACATGGAGTATGGAATTTGAGAAAACAAGGTTATCCTATCGTTTAAAAAGCTCTATTGTCATAAACCTGACTGAATATGAACCCTATTGGTACCTCTTTTTACCATAATAAAACCAAATTGATTTCGAGTGAATGTCTTAAAAATTTAATAAAACCAAATAAAGCTGGATGGTTTTAGCAATGTTACTTTGGTATGGCTTTCCCAATCTCTTACACTGTCAATCTTCGTTCGGCCAACACCATGTCGCAAACTTTTGCAGCTGTTCCGGAGGTAAAAACCTCAACTGGACGGCCAGAATATTCGGCATCTTCCGTGCTTATATGGCCTTAACGAAATTCAGCAAACCACTTCATTACCCTTGAAATTTATGGTCTTCATCGTATTTATACAGCTCAACCTTGTGCTTAATGAGCACAAGAAAATAACATTTTTTAAATTTATTTCTTGAAACACGAAGTAATCTGCTATGAATGGCTTTCAAACAATAATTAATTGACGAAACATGAAGTTTTTGAAACTGACGAATTATTGAACACCCTGGGAAAAGCCAATGGATTAAAAAAAGGTATTCATAATAAAAGAAATCAATAAATTTGGATCAATCTTTCAATATCATTCATTTTATGTCAGCAAGCGTTCCGTTCACAAGTTAAAATATCACTGCATTACCTAGCGTACTATTCCAGCTCGCATGAACTTGGAAAAAATCAATACACCACATAAAAAGCTAAAAACCTTAATGGCTGAAATTAAACCGTTCAACGTTAAATACATCCCCTTTGTCATTGTGTGACTACCCATTTTGAATCCTGGCTCAATCGCAATGCTTGTCCCCAAACATCCCCCACATACGCCATCTCCTTACCATCAACCTCCACGACCGCACTGCTTCATTCTACCACCAGCTGCAGATTCAATCCATTTCACTCGCTGTTGACTCTTGCGAGATGTTGTGATTGTACACTTTTCCTACCATTCTCATTTGTACCCGTCGCTGCCGTCACCGCTACTGGCCGCCACACACCATCGGTAACATCGGCCATTAGTGCATGCGTTGGTGTTGGTGACACTTGTCTGAAACCACACAAAAATCATCCTTTCTGCTACACTGTTGAAGCATATTTATGGGGTACAGTGGAGGGCTTCTCTCTTGCACAATAGTTCTTCTCATGGAGATCCCTTTCTATCCAACCAACATGTGCGTATCAGTGGAGGAGATTTCTCTCAATTCTCTCTTGCTCACAGTTTTCCCGAGCGCAGCACTTGCACTTCCGTTTTGCTATAAATTGATTTCAAATATTTCCCAGTGCTCTTCAAGCGAAACTCCGCCCACCAATTGGGGCGTGGCCTACGCCGAAGAATCAAATGGGCACCAGCGGTATTACATGTGCTGGAAATCAGTAATAAATAAACGTCAGAGAGTGTGAAACATAGAAAAAGGAAAGAGCGTATCAGAGTTCACCAACCATCGGGATGCTCGAATGGCAGGAGCCCTTTCTATTTTTACGGGGGAAAGGGTGGAGTAGGCTAACAAGGCAAGGGATGCATTGAAAGATATTCAATTGGATACGATGCCTAGGCGAGGAGTTTGGAACGAAGTGGAAGGAAAGGCTTTATCGATAAGGATTACGATGTTAACTTTTAGTGGGCTACACTTCGAATACTGATTACTGTTTTGTGCTTCTTCGAGTTTGAGTTATCAATCTTTTTTTTATAAAAAAAAGCTTAAGAAAAATCAATAAAATTATCAAAATCTGGTACTGCAAATCGACATTTTTATTTTTTCATATATGATCACAGTCGCTTTAACGTACACATATTAGAGCATCACAATCTCAAATCTTACATTCGCATCAAATCTGATAAAGTGGAAGCTCAACAGAGCCCTTCATAGCAATAACCCATTACTTCTCTGCTAGTATGTTATCGTTTGCTATTTAGCTTATAGCTTCTTCTCTTTGTTGAGTATTTTAGTCATTCATCCACAGTTCGGCCAATACATGTACATAACCATTTCCCTTCGAGGGGGTGTTGTTGTTCGAGATACGAGTATGTTTCCTCTTCTTCCGATCCAGAGTAACTACATACAGTGTGATGTAAAGCTTGACTCGTGGTCCATTGAGGCGATTATGGTGCTAAACCTCAAGTGATTGTTCGGCGCCAATCGGGCGGCTCTTTTTGGGATAGTGGTTCAGTTCAGTTGGCTTATGGACTATTGTGAATAGTATGTCTTTCGTTTTTATTTGATAGTGACTGTTCATCAAATCGAATGGTTCATTCTGGAGAAAGGAATGGATTTGAAAGCAGTTTTTGCCAAATCCTTTTCAAAGAGAGATGTAAATAGCGAAATGCAGAAAAAAATTATTGTAATATCTTACGCAAAAGCTCTTGGTGTCACTATTGGTGCTAGAATGTTATATGATTGACCGTCTATCATATAAAAAAAAATGATGTTTTATTCGAACGAATGGATGATTCTTTATTGCATGGGATTGAACTTGAACATTGTGAAAACCGGATGGAATTAATATTATTCTTTCACGAATTTGCGAAGTTTTTGATCAAACACTTTTCATCTAGCTCCGGACAAGTCTTCTATTACTTTTTTGGACGCCTTAGCCCACATGTTTTTTTAAACTCCTGCATATGCTCAGTCTTGTTTAGGAACCTCTTCACATTCGCCCAATAGCGTATGGATTTCATTGAGAAAGACATTAATCCGCCAAATTGCACACAGCTTCGGCCCATCGAACGCTATTGGGAGTTTGTGAAGAAGATCTTCAAAAAGACTGGTAAAGCAGCTGAGCAAATGCAGGAGTTCAAAAAAATTGGACTAAGACGTCCAAACAATGTGATGAAACGCTTGTCCGGAACTCGCTGAATAGTGTTTGATCAAAAATTCACAAATTAGAGAAAGAACCATATTAATTTCATCCGGTTTGTTTGAAGGAAACATCATTTTTTACATTCTATAATTGTTATGTTTGTATTCTCCGTGCGTGGAGTAACTCTTGGAGCCTCATGGTGATGATCGAACATCTCCTTCTAAATCATCATTTTTTTATATGATTTGAGAGAAACATATGTGGATAATTTATTTTTGATACATGGTATGAACGGCCAAATTTCACGGCAAAAATTGATACCTCGAAAACTATTAACTTATGATACATGATGTTTTCGGACGATTAAATCTTAATAATAAGATCTATACTTAAATTGTTATGTTATGTATTCTCCGTGCGTGGAGTAACGAGTATGATGTAGAAGGAGATGTTCGCTCATCAACATGAGGCACCAAGAGTGCACATTAATGTTTTTGCTAGAATGATAGATATGAAGAGAAAGTGTTGAAAGTTCCGTCAGTGTACGGCAGGTAAGAAATCGAACAGATGTTTGAAAAGTCGAGCGAAAGGACATGTGTCCAGTGGTACTCAAACCATGGACGTAATCCTTTGCCTAACATCCCACTGCGGGGTAGGTCGTGGCACGGACAATTCCGCCACCTCAACAGGCAAAAGATGACGTATGGAAAGCGCTCATGTACCACTGATGGCTTGTGATAGTTATTCTAGCGATATATTGTGTGCACTTTGTTTTGATGCGCACATGGGAGAGGAACTCCCCCCCCCCCCCCTTTTTTTGGGTTTGTTTTGATCTGTCATTTGTTCGATTTCCTACCTGCCGTACACTGACAGAACTTTCAACACTTTCTCTTCATATCTATCAATCTAGCAAAAACATTAATGTGCACTCTTGGTGCCTCATGGCGATGAGCGAGATTCTCCTTCTACATCAATAAGATCTATTTTAAGGTATGGGTGGTGACTAGTGTGGTCTTGTTTTGTATGCAAAAAGTTCTTATTTTTACTTTTATTAATTTGAGTATTTGTTGTACCTTCAGAATTGTAGATAATTTAATTTACTATAACAAAATTTTATTGAAGAAACTCAACTTCTATCTCATCTACGTAATGTTTCAAAACAGTATTACTAACCTTCCTTACAAATTTAGAATTATATTCCGAGTCTCGGCTTTCTGAGCGGATTAGGTAAACCAGGACTTGGAAAGCGTGGGACGCAAGCGAGGATGAAGAGAAGCAGCCATGAACCGGGTTGACGAGGTTTTATCAATTTATTTGAGGAAGTGCCAATAAATGAATGTAATGTACGTAGGCAATACCAAATACAACTTTCAACTACTTCTCGACAGAAGAAACATATTATGCTCGACTTTTCATGCTAGAATGGAACAGATAAGTAAAGCGGAGCCGGCTTACAACATTGCTAAGCCGATATTTTGGCATGATAGGCAGCTGAGATTGGTTGAAGTTTGGTTAACGTCTGTGCTCCGCCTAGTGTTGCCGAGAATCGGTTTAATTTATGAAGTTACCCGATATTTCAGTTTCAAGTGATGCTGAGACTCGGCATCGTTCGATTTTTTGCCGAGTTATCAGTTAAGTATGAAAATGCCAAGTGACCTCAGCTAAGTGTTTAACCGGGCCTGTGTGTGTAGGGTAGAACTAAAAACACAGTTTTTTTTACGGAATACGTGAACTGAAAGTATAAACTTCCTTCTACAACATCTCTGTGAATTGTTTGTTCCCTTTTGTGCCCTTCTGGAGAAAAACTGATTTTAAAATGGTCAGTTTTCCATTCTTTTCTGCATAATTTTCAATAAGCAGTAACAACAATTATCAAAATTATATATTTTTATACTAACCCATTGCCATTTATTTGTTAACATTTACTTGCTACTGATATGTGTTCAGAAAAGTAAGCTTTCAAAATGCAAAAAGTACTGTAACTAAAATTTAAAATCATTAAATTTTTCATAGGTAATATTGGCGAAAAACAAAAATTCCAATCTAAAGCAGAAAATTAGGGTGCAAAGTTATCGGATGTGAGAGTAATTCGTATTGGTATCGCTACAATCAATCTCAACCATTTCAGGCAGGGTTAAAGTCTGATCTCAACGTTGACTCTTCTGAGACTACTCGCCAACTCAGTGAACTGGCTGGCCCAGGTTATACTGTATTGACTATAAGTCCTTCCAAAGCATCTGTGGATACCGCACAATCCCTCAATTGAACTCAACTATTTCAGCCAATGTCAGTGCCGGATTCTTCTTTTGACATGATCATTTTTGAAGTCAAAAGAGAACCAAAAGTTGTTTAAATATAAGTTTTTCTGCAATTAAGAATTTAAAATAAATTTGTTGTGTAAACCATACCTTAAATTCCAGGGCCCGGTTAACGTAAAGATTTTTCTTGTCCTGAAAGACAGACCAGCCAGTTCAATCGCGTTACGAAATGCTTCGATGCTCTTTTACGCCAACTGACTCAGCAAAACGTTGGGAAAAGTGCATCATTTGTGTTCGATCTGTTTCTGCTCTTCCGGAGAAATGCTTCATGTTTTAATGAAAAGTAAATGCACCGACACTTGAAAGTTAAAGATTGAAATATTAACAATGACACACAGTAATAATCAGCTGTTTCAACATCATCTGGAAGCAACAGTGCCACAGAAAAAAGTAATGAATTTTAACAGACTCGTAAAATTTCTTCTCGTTTAGATGCAAGCAAAACGATGCGTAAACAACGTTATTGTTGCAATCTTTCATTCAGTATTCAACATTGTTTGCAATCTTCTATACAACAGACCTGATTTTTGCGATACCTAGCTTAAATTTACTTGAATTAACCCATCCAGTAGGCTGAACAGCGATGTGCTATCAATATTGTCTTTAATAATATCTCCGATGTAGCATGCCTTTGCCATGTTACGTTTCGACTCGATAGGTTCCAGGTGAATGAGCTTGCAGCGGCTTGTATAGCTTGGCAAATTGATTGGATCCCTCCATCCGAGGTGACAAAGGGCGAATCGGATGAATTTACGTTGGTTTTTGCGTTGAGTTTTGTTCTGATAATATAGAGACCGTACGACGGATGAATATTCAAGGATAGGGCGTAAAATGTCGCTGTATATAGCCTTCAGGCAATGAAAATCCTTGAACTTTTTGCCAAAGTGGAACAAGAAGCACAGCTGCGACGAAACTTTTGACACAACGTACCCAACGTGATCCTTGAAAGTCAATTTTGAGCCGATTAGGATCCCCAAGTTCTTTATTGCAGTATCACGTCGCTTGACAAGCCATAGTCAAATTGGAAGAGGGAGCGTCTGCGGCCAAATGAAACATTTGGACACATTCAGTGACATTCGGTTGATGCGACACCATTCAGCAAAGGTTTTTTTACTCTAGAATTGAAGCAGTACAAATGAGATTTGTTAGACATGCCCTCCATGGTGAGACCCTATGAATTTACCACAATATGAACAACGATTGTGCATTGTAATTGGACTTGATTCTCTGCTCAAGTGACGTTCTTGGCGAGAGCCTATTAGGTGAAACTGGTTCTAGCGCGAAATTTTAGCACAACTCAATTTCTACGCATCTGAGAGCATCTTACGACAGCTTAGTTACGATACCTTAATGCCCGCCGCGCCGAGTATGGTCAGCATGACCCCATCCGATTCATGGCGACCATTGTTTAACTTCAATTCTTTCACTACTGCATTTCAGCATAGATGACCTTATGACCTCTACAAAATGTAAAGAAGAGCGTATACTCAAATGAGATGATGTCTGGACCATCGTTCACTAATTTACCTTTCAAGCGCAAATCAGCAAAATCGATTTAAACCAACAGTAAGGATTCTGTTGGGGCCATTCATACATGTGGGTGGTTTAAAAACATGAAAATTTTGATTTCGAGATTTGATTTAGGCCAACAATAGTGATGCTGCTTGGACCAACAATGTCTTAATAGCCCCGGAAAAGCTGAAAAACAAAGAAAATCAGTTCAATCAACAAACACAGAACTTCATCATAAAGTTATTTAATTGTTTTTGTGAATGAACAGATTATGCTATAAGAAATGTTCTGAATAGTCCCCTTTATGCCGTTCTAGTCACATCCAAAAGGTAGCAACTTGCGTGATTGAAGAGCCCGGTTGATAACTTTCGAAATAAATGGAACATTCAGTCACAACACCTTCAAACAAAAACATCCAAATACAGCCCTATACTATATAAGCTGAATGGAATACCTTATTTTGGAATAACAGTTGAACTAAAAAAATACAACTCCAATGAAAATTTCAATAAGCATGCAAAGCAGTTAGTCCAACACACTTGAGAGAAATGCAGAGAACTCCACGAACCTTCCCACGTATCACAGGATATGGAGAGTCAAAAAAGAGATGGCTACAATCTGAAATGGAATGGTGTTTGCTCGATTTCAACTTTCAAATTCTGCCGGCGTCGGTGTAGTGGTAAGCGCTACTCCTACTGGCACCCCAGTCGGTCTGGTTTGAATCCCAGTCGACGTCGGTGGTTTTTCTGAGGCGAAAAAATCTGGCCACGCCTTCCTTCGGAACGAAAGTAAAGCCGTTGGTCCCGGCTCATAGTCATGAGTCTTTAGGTAGGGTCCAGGTGGTGGAGTCGTCTCCCTGGCGTCAGTGATTGTCACCATGTGAGAAAATAGGCCGACGGAAAATAAAATAAATAAAAAACAAGCTTTTAAATTCAGTTTCCATACTGGGCTACTCGAACGCAATAATCATTACGAATATCATAGTATCTTTTTAAAATTAATAAATTTCCACTTTCAAAGCCTTACGTTGATAGAAAATTACATCCTTTAAAATGTTCACGCATGGAATAACATAAAAACAAAATTATAAAATCAATTAAAATTGAAATTGCAGGATTATCTTGATTGATCGAAAGTATTTGAAATTTACTTTATAGCATATCTAAAATGGTTGTTTCGCATATGTTGCTGAGCTGGCAGCAATCAATTTTGCATTGGGGATATTTTCCGACGTGACCATAGACCATTATTTCATCTTCTCGGATAGTCTCAGTTGTGATGAGACCCTCCAGGCGATGAAAACAGTGAGGCACTCATCTTAGTTCCTTTCAAAAATAAGGGAGCAGATGTGTGCGTTGGTCGAAAGATCATTTAAGATCACCTTTGTATGGGTCCTCTCACATTGCTCAATTCCAGGCAATGAGGAGGCGGACTCTCAAGCAAAGGTGGGCGCACAAGAAGGCGAGGTTTTTTGGTAGAATAATTTCACGTGATGTTTTTTTCCGATTAGTAAGTCAGAGTTCTCATCAAAGTAGGCAAAACGATTGGACAAGTAATTCTCTTGGGCGGTGGCTACATTACATTATTCCAAATGTTTCGTCGAGATCGTGGTTCAAAGGTCTGGATGTAAGTCGCGGTTTTATTTGTGTGATGTCAAGACTTATGTCCAACCACTACTCGCTATACTCTCATCTCTACAGAAATAACATCGTCGATAGCAATTTATATAGGTGCGGAACCGGTTATGGTGACATCGCTAACGCAGTTTGGCATTATCCGGATAATGATGCCTCCAGAGCACGACTATTGGATTCCCTAGTGGCCCGAGGTAGACAACCCTTCCGCGAGGTAAGAGATGTTTTGGGAATGCGTGATCTTCCCTAAATGCTATCGATTTACGAATTCCATTGTTTGTCTGATCTTAGAGTGTAACGTCATCACCCCCTTTCCTTCCACTCTAGTAAATTCGCTGCCATTGTGTCCCAGTTATATTTTCCTTTTGTTTTCGTGCTACTTGAACCTTTACAGCTAGCTGTGGTCACCAATCTGCTGCTTTGTTCCTACCGGGATTGAGGATTTAGAATATGTCGCAATCATGAACAGCAATTAAATAAGTTACATGCCAAGCCCCTTCCAAACGATAATGTGACCCATTAACCTCGAGCTAGCGACGAGTAATTGGCACCCCACTAAAATTAAAAAAATAAAACATTGTTAATTACAATATTGAATATCGGCTCCGCAAAGTGTTTCACACGCCTGAGCCTAACAAATAAACGAACTGTTTAAAAAAATCTTAAATGTAGTAGTGGTTGGTATTTTGTAAAAATTTAAAATAGTAATATTTATGCGATTTTCATCTTGAAGTTTTTAAATTAATTTTTTCAAGATACATTTTTGAATGCAACGCTGCTTAGAATTTGTCAAGGTTTTATAAATTAATTTAACTTAATTATAACCAAATTCATTAAAAAACTAAACGGTACATAACTATAGCTTTATTCATAGCATTATTTCGAACATTTGTTCAACCATTCATCCCACGTCGACCTCGCTTACGGTGCTTTGCAGCAGCCGCCCTTCACAACTTTTAGCACATGAGTACTCGTGCTCTTCTGAATGCCACGCTTTCCGCTCTCAACTCATCTTTCCATCTCTTTGTTGTTGAAGTTGCTGGAACACAGATACCAACATTTCCGCGACAGATGTGAGGCCACAACCAGCCAGCCACGGCAGCATGGATTGAGCAACGTCAAACCCTCAGCATTCTTTCCGGACGCTCTTTGCTGACTTTTCCTCCCCACATCCGACCATCATCGCTCAGAGTTCCGTGTATTGTGGCCTGACTTTGTTGCTCTCTGTGTGTGGTGGATGTTGTCGTCGTCGTCGTTGAACAGAAGCAAAAATACGATATGGTGGAATTATAATGCCATTTGGTATATAACGGAGAACAGCAGAGAGTCGGTGATGCTGCTACTGGGCATTCTATGCGTCAGAATGGGATGGATGGCAGCCGAGATGAAACAGAATCACCACCACCACACAGCTGCCGACAGAGAGGAGGAGTTAGCTGCTGCTGTTTCGGCTTATGGCAAAAGTAAAAAATGTGGAATTTCGACATCAAGTAGGACGAATCATAAATTTTATACTGCATGCATTTTCCCGCGCGCTCTGATCTCCGGGAGATGATGATGGTGTGTGATATACAGGAGGAAATCGTATCGTACGTACGTATGCCGAAGATCCGCGAGGGTTCCGTGAGCCTCGCATGACGACATGGTTGTTGTTATCAAATTAACGGAGTGATTTTTAGTCGCTGAACGGATCGGAAAGTGCGCGTACGGAATTCTTCTGCAACTCGAATCATTGCAAGGCAAGTTCTGTGGTCAGTTGCTTCCGGTCAGCATTGCAAAAGGCAAACAATAAAATAGCTGAAGTCATACCAGTTCCAGTGCAACGTAGGAAGTCATCGTGGACGAGCTTGTGGATTCAGAAAAAGTGCAATCATTTAGCGTGTGTGGTGAGAAAAAAATCGCATCTGCAACGTTTGGCAAGGACAGTAGCCGCAGCTTCTGCGACGACAACACCGTTGTTGGCGCTACGTCGTGACGAGTGGAAGTTAATTGGATTTTTTCGGTGCATCACCGCATTTCTAGTGCATCCCGTCCAGTGGTGGATGCAGTTTCGTAAAGTATTCTTTTTTTTTAAACTTGTTGGCGGTGTCTGTCGATTGCGAGTTGTGTGCGATGCTCTGACAGTAGTTGAGCTATCTTCAATTAATGCGTGCTAATTGAAAAGGATTAACGCGTGACGTGTGTGCCTTGTGGATCTAACGGGAAGGAAAAAATAGGTTGCAACTTGCACTCGGTAGAGGTGTGCTGTCAAAAATCAAATGAGATAATTTTATTGGAGACTGGAGAGAGTAGAAAAAGTGCTGTGAGTTGGAGTGCATCTACAGCTAGTGGATGTTTTCGTTTCGAAATATGGAGGGATCGACAATTCTGCAGGACACTAAAACAGGTAGGGCTGAGTTGATGAGCGCAAAATTGTCGCTAAGCTCTAGTTGTTATCTCTATCGGTAAGCTCTGGTTGTGGTTAATAATTCAAATGTTTAAAACATCAATGAAAAGAATAATAAAATAATAATAGATAAATATCAAAATCACACCCAGAATGTTATCATCAAATCTCATTTGGCATAATTTGAGGTTTTCTCTGTGTAGCTACTGTCATTTAAAAAAAAAAATAAAAAAAAAAAATATCTACTTTATAATCAAAGAAATAATCTATCACAACAGAAAACAAGTAATATTCCCTAAGTGTCTAAACTCTAAACTCTAAATGTTTACCATTAGAGCTTTAACTGTTTTTTCAACGCTTTTTGACAGTTGAATTATCAATTAATCATAATTCAACTAAGATTTCTGTAACAAATTAAACAGCAATTTAATCAAATGCCACAGAATTCAGAAACAACATGTAAGTGCTACTCCAAGTAGCACCAAAAACGTAAATATAAAATATATCATGTGTCGTGCTGTAGACGCTGATAACAGTGAGATACTAGTATTGTTATGACGGTTTACATTTGATGCAATTTAAACCCAGATTCATACAGTCGACTAATTAAATTGTCATACATGTTTTGTGTATTTTAGCTAGAACATGTAAACTAAGGTATGTTATTTTGTTTAAATATTATGATAGCATGAAATATTATTAGATTCCAAGACTGATGAAATAAACATATGCGAGGAATGTCAAACATCAACAACATTGATGAAGTATGTTTTATTCGTGTCGTTTGATTGCAAATTATAGTTTCGGAACTGATGTGCATCAAGTATGTATGGTAATCTGTGAGAGTCTTGTCAACGAATATGTCGCAAAGCAAAGCGTATAAACCTTTGCTGAACGGCTTCGACATCTGGACTGTGTTTTGGTAGAAAGGTGAGCAAATGACAGCACAATAATCCAAAAAGAGACGAACCAAAGAACAGTATAATGCCTTCAGACAATAATCGTCTTTGAAGTTTTTTTCTGCGAAGCGGAAAATGAATCCTACCTACGCTGCGGCTTTGGAAACAATGTATGAATTTTTATAGGCGATATGTGGTTCTTGAATAGCAGTTTGATGTCGAGCATTATTCCTAGATCCTTGAATGTTGATTGTTTCGCGTTACTTATGATTTATACGGCTGCTTCATAGGGCTTGCAGCAATCGCTTACCTCGATGAATGACCATCGTGCACAGCACTAATTAAAGTCCCACGCTGGCACGAGGACGATAATCAGCCGCTCCTAACATGGAGAGCAGACGGTAGCTACTACTAAAATTGTTTTTATTTATCCATTCTTTGTCTTATATACTAATTTTACAAATTAAGTGTTAAGGGCTCTTCAGCTTTGTTTTATGTTTTATGTTTCAAGTGTGTTTTGTGTTATTATTATTTTTTACAGTTCAGCCCTTGGGGCATTGTTTAGTAGAATTTGATAACCTACCTAATCTATGCCTAATCTAATGCTAATAAACTGATATAACATCCATGTCCCTCGAAAGTTATTGAATTTCTAAAATGAGTTGTGTAACTTTTCGTGATACACTCAGTAGCAAAAAAAAGCCGACCAAAATTTTGTTAGCAAAAAATGCCATATTCAACCTCCTGTAACTTTGTCAATTATAAATATTTTTGAATGAAAATTCAACAACTTTATACAAAATATAAACCTTATGTGATCACAATTTCATGTTGATAAAATTTATGGCTAAAATATTTACCTGCACTTAGTAATTAAGAAAAAGCACCAATTAATCAAAAAAGTGCCACTTAACTATTTAGGCCTGTGCCAACAAATAATGTGTGATCAGCAATAAAAATTTAGGAATGAGCAATAAAAGATGAGAAAAGATCTTCGGATAATCTAATTGTGAGCGGTAAATCTGTCAAATAAAGTATAAAGTAGTCAAGTGTATGATAAACTGAAGCTATCTGACTTTGAAAAAGCAAACGATCTTGATATTTTGGTTGAACCTCTTAACGGAATCTCCTACACTCTTTTTGGTAGCCACTAGTAATCCCTTGAGCATCCCTTGAAATATAATGTATGTAAGAATAACCCCTTCATAACTTCCCAAGAAATTAATCCGTTAAAACTGGAAATCCTTATCATGGAGACAAAGTCCAGAAATACCAGCATCTGTCTGTTCCTGAGCATCCTTAAGTTTACAAACGCGTAATCGTCATTCTGAAAAATAAAAACTTGGTTAAACCACCGGCACCCTGCAAGCACTAGGCGGCAAGTCATCCGAACGGCACTTCGATCATCTGAAAGGGGTAATTGTTATTGCCCAAAGTCTGCATCGGGAACCGCTCAATATAAAAGTAAGTTGCGAAGTTTTACACAAGTTTCTGACTGTGTGTAATCGCGGTGTGGTGGATGAGTGGATCAAGTACAAGGATGTTTGAACGACGAATTATGTTCGTTAATTATTGAGTACTGCTTTATAATATAAAATTTTGATTTCCGGTTACTGTTGTGATTTGCGTGCCTAACATTGATTGAAAATTATCACAAGTTGATTTTTGTACTTTCCCTTGGCTTGGATGCTTTTTTCAACCGAATATATAGGTAGCGACCACATTAAATGATCTTCCTTACCCGCAATATTTTTTTTCCATACAAGCGACAGTCTTATGGTTATTGGTAAACTCAACATATCATTTGATATAAATATCAATTGTATAACCTCAACAACTCTTATTTGTAATGTACACATTCATTAGTCCATTTGCAAAAAATATCATTGTCTATTGCACATTATTGAATATTCATTGCTCGTTTTACCACTTCCATATGGAATTTCTAAATTAATCCTAAAACACATCACAACTTTTTATGGCTCATTCCCAATTTTATGCCTGTATTTATTTTCTGCTCTCTAGAACCCATTTAGTTTTCAAATGGTGTTTTTGGTTATTTCATGGGAAAGTTTTCACGATTCCAAATTATTTTTGAATTTAAAGATGGGTAACTGTATCTACTACTTAGGACATTTGAGTTTTTTTTATTGTGGTTATTCAGTTATTTATTGCTCATTTCTACTATTATTATGGGAAAATCTATTAAAATTCCAAGACATATGTGAGTAGTTTAGTGCTCAAATTACATCATATGGTGGAAATCAAGCCATTTTTAATTGCACATATACTAATAGCTGTTGCTTTATTTGACAGATTTACCGCTCACAATTAGATTATCCGAAGATCTTTTCTCATCTGTTATTGCTCATTCCTAAATTTTTATTGCTGATCACACATTATTTGTTGGTACAGGCCTAAATAGTTAAGTGGCACTTTTTTTGATTTTTAATTGCTCAAATCTTTTTAATAATTGATGATTAATTATGCTGCCTTTCTATGAAAAATTTAGGTAGCATATTGAAAATGTCACCATAGCCTAAAAGAACATGGAAAATAATGTGGAGGAAATTTGAACTGTTTTCATTAAGTGGTTTGAACTACAGCTGGCGTCAAAGTTGACGTACCAACATGAGCATTTCCTTTTTTCACCCGATACTGACCTTGCTGAAAGATCGGTGCAAAAAAAAAAGCCGAGGTGAATTCATCTTATTAACACGTACGTCCCCAACCCCTCTGAAACCGAAAATTTTAAATTTAAAATTGATGATACTCCATCGTTAGTCATCGGATTTTTTAGCGGTTTTTTGCAGTAGATCACAAATATATCCTAGTTTATAGATCTGCACTGGTTATTCCGAAAATTTCCGTAGTTTCGGATTCCAAGGCGGGAGTACTGGGGTAAGTACCTGTCCAGGGATGGTGGACAAAACATTTTTAGTAGCGAAACATGGCATGCGACACATCAAACTTCATGATTTTGAAAAACTATGTCATCAAAAGACATTTTAAAGATTTCTGACCATACTGGCCACTAAAAGAGGCCCTGCAGGATCCGAGTTCCTCCGGAAAAGTGGCCATATTCCAATAGTTGCCAAAACCTGGCTATTGACACATCAAACTTCAGGATTTTGCAAAACTAGGTCATCAAAAGACGTTTTGAGAATTTCTGGCCATACTGGTCACTTGGGGAGGCCCTGCAGGATCCGAATTCCTCCGAAAAAGTGGCCATATTCAAATCTTTTCCAAAACCTGGCTTGCGACACATCAAACTTCATGATTTTGCAAAACTTGTTCTTCAGAGGACATTCTGAGAGTGTTTGACCATACTGGCCACTAAAAAGCTCTTGCAGGATCCGAGTTCCTCCGGAAAAGTGGCCATATTCAAATCGATACCAAAACCTGGCTTGCGACATATCAAGCTTCATGATTTTGCAAAACTTTGCCTTCGGAAGACATTTTGAGGGTGTCTGACCATACTGGCCACTTAGGAAGGCCCTGCGGCATCCGAGTCCTTCCGGCAAAGAGGCCATATTCAAAAAATTCCAAAACCTGGCTTGCGACGTATCAAACTTCATGATTTTGCAAGATTGTGTCTTCGGAGGGCATTCTTCGAATTTTCTACCATATATCTAACCAAATCGTTTGCCAGGAAACTTTATCGTTCTGCTTATACACGTAGGATCGATTGAAAAAAGTAAACCTCGCCTCAGTTTTGTAATATGTCCGTCCTCTTTGTACTTTTTTTTATGAATTTCGTTACGCTTTGGTGCCCTAAAATGTGTGTGTCTTTTCCAGCTCGACAGTATCCAGTATTTCAGTGTACATTTTTTTTACAAAGTTTTTTAGTTCTCTACAACTCCCTTATATAAAGTTTTTCTCTAAATGTAATGGTTTTGAACTACGATTTTTCAAGTAAAATGTTGGAAAAAAAACATACACCCATCTCAAAAGATTACTCTTGAATCAAAAAATCCTTAACACCAGTGGATTTTTTTCAACATACCAAAGACGTGTACCAAGTTTCATCAAAATCGAAGATAGTTGAGTTTGGTGACCGACCGATTTGGCGTGGAATCAGTCTCCGGGGAAATCAATCCTTGACTGCGCTACTACACAGATCTATTAACCTGTCCGTTTCTTTAGCTATGCGGCTCAAATATTGCTATTAAAGAAGGATTGCCTTTTAGAAGATATTCAATTTTTCAGAGAGCTGATTTATTTTCGCGATTTCACGCAACTGCGACACATGTTTCCCAATAAATTTGTTGAAGAGAACTCGTGCATGTAAAGAACTAGGGAAGATTTTCCTATATTAATCACTTTGCAATTCATCCTACTTGAAATTAAACAATGGACAGGTGACAGGATTGGTTAGTAATGTTTGTTGTTGTTATTAAAAGTATGCAAACATTATTAGAAAACGAAACCGATCCTTCAACTGCCAAATTGTTTGATTCATCGTAGGATGAATAAAGGAACAATGACAGTTACTCTACATGTCAAATTTAAGGCATGATCAAACTGTTATTTAAGATTTTTTTTATAAAATTATGCCGGGAAAACGCTAGCCGTCCAACTCGCTATCGCTCGTCGGACCTAACTACAAAAAACATCCTCCGTTTGCATTATACCGGGCAAATGCTTGAATTAGTCGTTAACTAGAAGACGATATCGGAAACATCAATCGCTATCTACTTCCTTAGTTCTTCAATCCTCAACTACTCAGCAGGCAACATTGATATTTCTAGCACTCTGAGTACAACATAACAAATCGTGGCTACTATGTCACATTGTACAATATAGTGTGTCTAACTGAGGAGCTGTTTGATTTTTTTTTCTGAAAACCAATGTTTGGAAAAAATTGTAGTTGAGAAAATTTTCTATAAGTATAATTTGCTACGGATCATTTATATGAGTTTATAGATTATTATTCATTGTTTTATGGATCATAGACAATTTATTTATGGAACATTTTCAATAATTTATGAATCATGTGTACGTATTTTAGTGCACAAATGTTACATTCTGTGGATCAATTTTACAAGTTTAAGGAATGATATTAAACCTTTTATGGAACATTTGCTATATGTTTATGGGTAATCCGTACAATTTTATTGATCATACCCTAGATATATAACGGTACATTTTTGACATTTTATTGCTGAATTTTGTATAAATTACGGATCAGATTGATAAATTTTGTGGATCATATCCATTTTATTATGGATATTGACCAGAGTTTAATGGGTCATGAATGCGTTTTTTTGTGGAACTATTTTAAGTTTTTAATGTATCGTTTATTAGTTTTTATATGCAAAAGTATGTTTGCCGCCAACAATGTTCAAATTTCCCATATTTTTAGCATTAGCATTAGTTGAAGACATTGCATGTCACCATGAAATGGGTAGAAAGAATTTCCTGTTTGGTGTACAGAACAAAGTTTATTTAAAAATAAGTCGTTGGTAGCATCTAGTCAGAAGCAGGTTAAGTGATGCTCCATTTTTCTTTAAATTGTTGTAATTTTAGCATTAAGTACACAGCCTAAAATTGAATTTTAAATCGCTTGCAAACTTTCTTATAACAGACTAAATTCAGACGTTATTTGGCTTAAATTTAAAAAAATTACCATAATCTAATGCCAAATCTACCATTCTTTTTATGTACTTAGATAACGCATAAAGTTACAAACATCGTATCGTTGGAAGGAGATTCAGATTCCCCGTGGATTTCACGTGAGTGTCTCTGCTTATGGGTCCACCTCTCCGTTTTTGGCCCTACATACACGATATTGTGAATTCATATCGGTGGCTCAATTTGAACTTGCTATTAAGTGGAGCTGCATCCAAGCCAAGCGCTAGAAGGGTTGGTAACTACCATACATACATACATACATACATACAAACATATATACATTACTTACCTTACCAATCAGACTAAGGCCGGCGGGACCTCTTCTGTGCACAGAAGTTGTCTCCATTCTATTCGGTCCATGGCTGTCACTCGCCAGCCTCGCTGTCTGCGGATGGTCCGCAGGTCGCCTTCTACTTGATCGATCCACCTTGCTCGATGCGCGCCTCTTCTTCTTGTACCTGTCGGTTCGTTTTCGAGAACCATTTTCACAGGGCTGTCGTCCGACATTCTTACGACATGCCCAGCCCATCGTAGTCGACCGATTTTTGCGATGTGTACGATGGGAGGTTCTCCCAGCAACTGATGCAATTCGTGGTTCATTCGCCTCCTCCACGTTCTGTCTTCCATCTGCACTCCACCGTAGATGGTACGCAGCACCTTCCGTTCAAAGACTCCAAGGGCGCGTTGGTCCTCCACTAGCAATGTCCATGTTTCGTGGCCGTAGAGAACTACCGGTCTAATTAATGTCTTGTAGATGGTCAACTTTGTGGTTCGGTGAACTTTGTTCAATCTTAGCGTCCTTCGGAGTCCAAAGTAGGCACGATTGCCAGCCATAATGCGCCTTTTTATTTCTCTGCTGGTGTCGTTATCGGCGGTCACCAATGAGCCCAGGTACACGAATTCGTCTACTACCTCGATTTCATCACCGTCGATCTGAACTCATGATAGGAGGCCAACATTGTCTTCTCGTGAGCCTCTTCCCTTCATGTATTTTGTTTTCGACGCATTAATCACAAGCCCAATCCTACCAGCTTTAGTCTGATGTACGTGTCCGCCATCGTCTCAAAGTTACGTACTACGATATCAACGTCGTCGGCGAAGCCAAATAGTTGGACAGGCTTCCTGAAAATCGTGCCACTCGTGTCTATCCCAGCTCTTCGAATCACACCCTCCAGTGCAATGTTAAACAACAAACACGACAATCCATCACCTTGCCGTAACCCTCTCCGAGATTCGAAGGGACTCGAGAGCGTCCCTGATACTCGGACGACACACATCGCTCAATCCATCGTTGATCAACCGCGTCAGTTTTTCCGGAAATCCATATTCGTGCATATATACATACACATATATACATATATACATACACATAAGATATATACATACACATAAGACGTATAAAATTACATATTTCTGTAGAAGGATATGTTCGCTCATCACCATGAGGCACCAAGAGTGAACAACAATGTTTTTGGCTAGAATTAAAGATATGAAGAGAAAGTTTTGATAGTTCCGCTAGTGTGCGGCAGGCTCGGAAATATGACAGATGTTTTTAGGAAAATTGAGCGAAAAGGGCATGTGTACAGTGGTACTCGAACCAACGACATTTTTGCCTAACATCCCACTGCGGGGTAGGTCGAAGCACGGACTAAGTCCGCCACTACAACAGGCAAAAATGTCCGGTTGGAAGACGCTCATGTACCACTGTGGCTTGTATAGTTATTCTAGCGATCTATTGTGTGCACTCTGTTTACCGATGCGCACATGGGAGAGAACTCTCTCCTTTTTTGGGTTTGTTTTTGATTCGCACCGACTGACGATCACTACATGAGCGTCTTCCAACCGGACATTTTTGCCTGTTGAAGTGGCGGACTTAGTCCGTGCTTCGACCTACCCCGCAGTGGGATGTTAGGCAAAAATGTCGTTGAATTCGAGTACCACTGTACATGCCCTTTTCGCTCAATTTTCCTAAAACATCTGTCATATTTCCGAGCCTGCCGCACACTAGCGGAACTATCAAAACTTTCTCTTCATATCTTTCATTCTAGCCAAAAACTGTTGTTGTTCACTCTTGGTGCCTCATGGTGATGAGCGAACATCTCCTTCTACATCATAATCGTTACTCATCGCACGGAGAATATATAACATAACAATTAATGTATACATATTTCTTTCAAACTGTGTATAGTCCTAGCCAAATATGGCTTTTGGCAACAGCGCCATTACTCGCTTACAGAAAAGATAAAAATGTCAGAAAATATAAAAACAGGTGGTGAGAGAAAACTTGATTTCTTTTTTGCAGAAACAACATTGCATTATTTTAACATACAACTTTATTTGTGATCTCTTGTTTCTAGTTTTCGCTATGTGAATCAATGGATTCTGCTTTTATGAAAATTTCTTCTATTTTTTACTTTATCTTTTCTTTTTCTTAGCTCATATCTTCAAATTTATTTTTGTTTTGTTGTATCAAGCCTATCTGTGTAAATGCTGGTCGTACCTATTTTTCTATAGTTTTTTTAATGTCAGCTGCTAGCTTTTGTAGGTGTTTATCATCCATTCTTTAGATGTGGATCCAATACCTCTTATTTTTTGTAAATGTTTTACTTTTTACACAAAGCCCTCATCACAATCTTGTTATATACTGTGGAGATTGGAAGAAGTTTTTGCTTAGAATAGGTCTTCCATTAAGTATTGATCGTTAACTGGCAAAGATGATGGAATTTTCGTTTCTTTTTCTTTTTAAAAAGTAACATGTGCTAATTATATGACCAAGTTAAAATCAACGTGTTTGTTTAAAAAAAATGAACAAAGTTTTCACTAAATAAACAAAATCAATAAAATTCATGAAGAAATATAATCTTGTTTTCAAAATATTATGTCATGTCTTCTCAAGCCCATTAATACGATATCAATAGCACGTTGAAACTGAGTTAAAATGGAAACGAAACTTCAGCTTTTTCATACACTTATTATGACAACCAGCCAGTTGTGCTAAGTACAAGACTACCACTGTAAGACCGGCAAAAACACACACATTCTTACATACACACGCATAAACTTACGCATTCACAAAACTGAGACTAGTGGCGGTTTGGAGCTCCTCTTTCAACATGGAATTATTTGTTTCTAGCGCTGCAGAGTAAAGTTTTATTCTACAGAAAAGGTGCGAGAAAAATTCAACTTCAACTTCAACAAAAACGCACTGAACAAGAATACAATTGAGTTTCCATCTCAATGTAGCCTCGATCGACAAAATTTGGGATAGTTGCGATTGGTTTCCTACTCAAGCTACGAGCAATATTCAACTAAACAAAATGGCACGAGCTCACCAAGAAGTCTCACCAAGTTTCACAAGCCAAACTATACTTAAACTACTAAGAAACACTTCAGTGACTTTTACTTTTTAGCTGCCATTCAGCAATCAAAACATTATAATTCACTCTACACAGATTTTGTTCCTTTAGTTTGTGTTAAGATGAGTCATATTAAAAACATTCAACTGAAATTTAAAGATTTTTATTATAAATGTTACCAATAACAACATTTTTACCACGCTCTCCATACAACAGGCCATTTTCGGCAAATTTAGATCATTCGAAGATTGTGTAGATAGTCTGTGTCTAAAAAGTTAAGGAAACCGAAAATTACGTGGAAGTTAACCACTAGAAATTGATTAAATATGGTCATCTTGATAGCAAAATGATTTTGTTGATTATCACCGAAATAATGACATATTTGGTGCATAGGCCGAATGAAGGAGCTAGGCTAACTTTACATTCCGTTACCTTAGTTTGTTTTACAATGCATCATCCAACATATCAAATCATTGCCTCCTTCTTGCTGCAGAATTCACACATTTTCGTTGCTGAAAATCGCCGTAGCACTCTCAGTTCTGAGCTGTTGACTCAACCATACTGGAGGTTCAGTTTCCAGAAATTCGCAAAACACTTCAATACTTTTCGTCACCCATAAAGTGGCCTTTGATATGAGTGATTGATCGCGATAAAAATTTCCACAACGTAACGAAACTACTAGAATCGCGAACTACACTTTAAAAATAACGCAAATGAGCGAAAAAACAAGACGTAACGAAACTAGAAAAACCACGTCAGCTGATGGCCAAAGCACATTAAGATCTTCGCTCAAATTATTAAAAAAAAAAACCATATCAGTATAAATTGTAGTGGAAGATATCAAAGTGGTTCTGGAAAAAAAAAAACACTGAGCTCCAATTTCACACTTTTATCACATACACGGTTTCTCAAGGACTATTTGAAGACCAACAGATCCTTATCCCACCAAAGTATGGTCGTCTTAAGGATGTTTGCATAACTAGATGAACTATTTCCCAAATGATAACAGGATCTGGTGAAATATGGTGGTTCCCGTGCAATAGAAATTCGGCATTGATAAATCGGCACATAAGGTTTAGATCCTCATTAATCCGGACATTCCCAAGATATTGTAACTTTTGAAATATTGTACAAAGGAGTGAAAAATCTAAGGTTACGAAAGATGCCGAAATTTCATCAGCACTTGATTTCGATCCATCCAGGGTAGCACGAATCACTCTAAAGCCTGTCCACGTTCAATTTCGGACACTTTCCTTTCAGTGTAGACTTTGAATTATTTCACGGATCGCTGAAACGTTTCACTTATATGACAGTTGAAACTCTTCACTTTACTTCGTGGTACAATATGTTTACATTCTTGTTACATTCATTAAAATAGCGTCGTGAAAGTGAAAGTGTGCAAATGAATTTTGTACGAACGGTAGCAAATCCGAATTTACCGGCACACGATCTTGTCAAGAAACCTAAACTACCGAAAAGTACTGTGTTCTGTGTTTGCAACCAGCGCTTGACTGTAGATCAGAAGGTTGAAAGCGGAACAAATCGAAAAGTGGACAAGAAGGTGGGAGCGATTAATGAGAAAAATTCCCAATCTTCTATGCGAATTGTGACTCGCAAAGTTTGAAAGTCAAAATCATACGTAAAGAAATTGAAGCAGAGGCAAGGACTGAAGGCGTACAAAGTGCAAGAGATATCCAATCGTGATGACGAGCAAAATTTGACTGCAAAAAGTCGTGTGAAGGAGCTTTACACCCAATTTAAGACAAAAACATTTTCTGTATCATAATGGACGACGAAACATACGTACTCGAAGACATTAAACAGCTTCCGAATCTGGGTTTTCATACCGCAATGCAAAGAAACGCCGTTGCTGAGCATTTTCGGACAAAAAAGCTGTCCAAATTCCCGAAGAAGTATTTGATTTGGCAGGTCATATGTAGTTGTGAACGAAAATCTAAAAGTTTTGTCTCTACCGGCACTATCAACAAGGATGTGCATATGAATGAATGTCCGTAAAATTGCTTGCTACCGTTTATCAGAAGCCACAACTCTTCAGCTCTGTTTTGGCCTGAGGCCAACTCTTGTCACTATGCGAAATCCGTCCCGGAATGGTATAAGGTACAAGCGGTGAAATACGTGCCAAAAACAGCCAATCCATCAAACTGTCCAAAACTTCGCCCAATAGAGATGTACTGGGCTCTAGTTAAGCGGAAACTCTTCGAAACTAAGAAGAAAGCAAATGGTACCGATAATTTCAAGAGAAGATGGAGAACCGTCACGGCGAGCGTATCTTAGAATACCGTACGGAACCTGATGGCGGGTGTACCGCAGATGGTTCGAAAATTTTACAGAAAGAAGGATTAACATCTTGATCAACTGTTTCTAATGAAGACTTAACTTTTTATTGTGAAATAAACAATTGATTTTGTTGAATAATGTGTTTTTTTTTGCTGTGTTTATTTCGATGTCCGAAATTTAACGTGGACAGGCTTTAATTATTTTCGTCGGGAAACCATGTTCGATCATTATCTACCATATCTCGTTTCTTACGCCGCCGCGAAATCAATGAACAGATTGTAGGTAAGTTGTACTCCCAGAATATATCAAGGACTTGTCGCAGGGATAACAATTTATTGGCCATCTCGTTGTTGCATATGATTCCAACTTGCTTCCAAACTATTGCTTCGTAGTTGCGCCGTTACCGACTGAAGTAAGCGAAAGAAACCATTTTCAAGCAGCAAATTCATCCTAATTAAACATAAATTTATTTGGAAATTGAGGTTCCAGTATCATGCAAAGTTTCTTTAGATTTTCGTTCCGATGATTCGTTTTTTTTTCAAACCATTTTTTTTACTGAAAATCATGTGTCTAAATATCAGCACATATCAATAACGAAACCGAACTGCTTTTTGCGACCTTGCTTTTTAACTTTACCCCATCAAAAAATATAAATAGAAAGCTAGGCCCAACTGCAGTGAATTAAATCGTTGGATCACTACAACGCCGCTTCAAACGTAGTGCTTCAACAATGGCGGCTTCTTACAGCAGTAAACTTGGATCAAGCATATCACTACTGTGTCGCCCACACCGTTAATAGCGGCAAATGGCGAAGGGACCGAACATGCAATTGCGCAGTCCAAGCTTGAGATCAAAGGGAATGAGCACCTCACAAGAAACATGGTAACAACCAGCAGTAAATGACGCGAAAGATGGTTCTCGCTAGCAGGACGAAATCGATCTAAGTAAAAACATGTGTCTCTTCGTTTGATGGTTGTAGCTGTTTGTCTAGTAAACAGTAACAAGAATTATCTGCATTATAAAGAAATTGAACACTGGCCGTGTGCGAGAGCGAGACAGAAGCGAAAGACATGCTGGAAAGATGATCGAAACGTCTTTTGTTAGGCATAAGAAATTAAATACTGTTTGCAGACGGTGTGCAAACCATATTTACTGGTAAACAGTTTGTCATACTTTGTAACAGTTGGTGGAAAATGTCTGAAACAATAAACATTTTTCTCGTTGGACTTTATCGGGCATGAAATCGAAAGTGTTCTGTTTTCGAGTCGAAAGCGGAGGATTCAGTGGTTCCAAAGTCAAGTATTGATATATTTAAGATGAGTGTTACACGTTTCTATTATGCAAATCTTTTATATAACGTGCTTATGTGTAAATTTCAGCTGTCCTTATAGTTGATTAAATTCACATCAAACACTGCAATGATGCAAAGTAACGCTTTGACGGCCGTTTCCTTTCCACTTGCCACTGGTTCCATAAACTTCATGCTAATGGGAAGCAGAAGCCCTTTCCGAGGGACGGACGCCGATGACGTGATGTAAATATCGAACGAAGATTTATGCAAATTTGGCTTTTCGCAATCCTATTAAAAGGTGCTACTGTTGCTTCATTCCACGGCGAAACACAGAAGGGACAATTTGCTTAGCACATTTGCAGTTCCTTTGATTAAACGATTGTAAGGCGGCATCTATTCTAATGCAAGAATATGAAGCACGTGATATTTGTACTCAACACCATTATCAACTGCGTAACTAGATGTAATTTAAAAAGTCATTGGATAATTATTTGTGTTGAATTGATTTTAATGGAAATTTCACGATTTCATTTATCATTGAAGGTTTCAACAAAACATCGATTGCCGATTTCTACGATAAACTGGAAAAAGAAGAAAATGGTCTTCAAAGCGGACGAGGCTTTGGGATTCCGGACGACACAAACCCCTCGGCATTGGCAAGGGTAGAAAATGGACTTGGTGGAAAGACAGGTAGGTGATCATATCTGGCAAGCAAAACATATTCATTCTCCAATCTCTCATTTTCCCAGACCATCGAGGCTCGCCAATATCGTGCTACTCGCCACAAAGCCGATTGCTCCAGTGGCCATCGCAACATCTAACATCGGTCAGCGAAAGTGGCAGCATCAGCGCACGTAAAGCTCAGAACCTTGGCCTGATTTGTGTCGTTTGTGGTGATACTAGCTCCGGCAAGCACTACGGAATACTTGCATGTAATGGGTGTTCCGGATTCTTCAAACGCAGTGTCCGCAGAAAACTGATCTACAGGTACTTGTTTGTTAAACGATCTCCCGATTTCTCCCCTTGTCTCAGAGTGGTTGTTTACATATTTATGTTTTATTATCATAAGTTATATTTAATTTACAAGCACTCGGAAGCGACCCTTTATCATATCATTTAGCTGCAGAGGATAACCACCTCTCTTTCAATATAAACGAACCCGTGCCGGACACCATTTGGCCAAGTGTATCCTCAACATAATTCCAATCGATCCCTAGGGAAGCAGCAGACACGATAAGCCGGTCCATTCACCCTCCTATTTTTTCCGTCGTGATTTTCCACACTCGTTTTTGGTTCGGTTATTTTGCGGTAAAATCTGAAAGGGGAAACTCCTCAGAGGATGGAAGTATATGTCAGGATGACAGGTCGTTTTGTCATAACAAGACACTGATAGCAGTGCTGAAGGTTTGACTGCTGCTGCAGGAGCGAAGTGATATGTCATACCAAAATAGTGGGTCATTTGACTTCACTATTGCTGGTCCTAGTTCAGCATATTAAGTGACCCGAGTTAGTGTCAACTGTAGTCAATTCAAGAGCTGTAATGCACAGAAAATAATACATATTTTTTGTGTGTGTAAATTTTGATCCGTGTAGAAATTTATTTCATTGCACATTAATCAAGCAACTTCCTAAACCAGATATTGTTAGGGAAGACGATATTAGTAAGTTCGATATTAATTAGCCAACTGCCTATATTGCTGATATTCTAGACAGTGTGTAAGATTTCTTCTGAGTTATGTACTGATACTATAAATTGTTGAAGGTCCTGTTGGATGATGCATTTATGAGCATGATATTGAACAGAAATTTACAATACCTGTTCGAGCTGTGTATGATTGTCATCGATATGTAAACATGAATGTAGCTGTATAAGCAATTTGAGGACAAAACATCTTGTATTTATTTTTGACGTAGGACTACGTGTTTGTTTTCCACCCTGGGGTATAATTTTAAAGAAAATCGAATTGCGACCGCCATGAAAAGAGGTCAGGCTCTGAGCCTTAATATCTAAGTCGTTTCTCCAAAGATTTAAATAAAAATTTGCACCAATCGATACGAATATTTCTACGCATTAATACCAATAGTGGACCTTGTCTCGAATCAAATGGTTTGGATTCCGCTTGAAGCAATCCTTAGCCTTCTTTACGTTCACGGGGTTGATCGTCTTTGCTTTTCTTCCTCTTCCAGATCGTCGCTGGGTCGTCTGGGTCTCCTTGAACGATTATACCACACAGGACATGGTCGAATTGTCGAGTCCCAACTGTTTCTCGATCCACTTTGCTTGGAAGCCATCTCAATAACCAGTTGACAGATTGGGACAAAATTTTGCACATGTGAACATTACACTCTATACCCAAAATTTAATCAATTTCCACCTATGCAATAAAAAGTTACACACAAAATAAAGTGTTGCATTTTTTCGAATACAATCTTTAGACGGCTCATGTTTCAACAAAGGGGTCCAGAATCAAGGCCTTTTCATTGGTGACTATAAGTTTAGAATTTTAACAAGACGTGGAGCTCTGAATTTCTGAAAAAAAATTTATGATTAGATCCTGAACTTACTGATGGTTTCAGTCTTCGACAAAGTTGTTCAGCAGGTCAATTTCTTTTGATTGAGAAACAAAGGCTCAGAATTGACTCAATACGTGGCACCACTGTGCAAGTAAATCTCCTGAATTTGCTATATTTTGAGACCCTGGCCATACAGCACGTTCCAGTCTTCGTTATAGCTGACCAGTGCCCAAGTAACAATTTTAGTTTTATTCCTGCCGTTTAGCACACTCCTTCAGGTTTTGTCGATAAAACTACATTTAAAACTGTTTTTTCCTCAAACACCTTTTTTATGCATCTCTAAAGTTAAAATGTGTACAAAGCGGGCCATTGTATAGGCGGTTGTGAAAACATGTCAATAAAACCTTTATAAGATCATAAAGATTTTGAAATTAGGTGAAAGATGTTATGACCACTTGAGAACCTTCATAAAACCTATTGGCTGCCATCAAAACCAGCATAGGGACAAATTGCCACAGTTGTCAAACTTCACTGTGATATCGGGGTTGGTTTTTGTTCTGCTTTGATCGATTCTCTGCTCTTCCGATTAATTTAGCAGTAAATAATATCTAAGAAAAAAGTTCTAGTGTATCTGGTTATTTTATTTGACTGCTAAATATCCAAAACAAATTCAGTTTTTGAAAGTAAATCAAAACATATGCGCATTTAATTTTATGTTAAATATTGGCACAATAGAAGCTGATAATTGTAACGCCTTGAAAATTATGCGAGTTTACAACAACAAAAACAAAATTACAAACAAATATATTCAATAAATCAATCATTAATTTCCTGAAATTTGATGGAGTTCAATCAGGTTACCGAAAAGAATGCCAACATTGATCTCCGATTTACAGTTCATTTGCATTACATTTAATATTTGGTGTATTTATTTTTCCACATTTCAATGAATTCTTTAATTTCAATATGGCGATTGCAAGATGTTTCGTCCAGGGCTTGACCAGGCCCTACGTTGTGAATTATTTCCTTCTGAGACGACGATGACAAGTGAAGAAAACAGACTACTTTGGTTGATGTTAATTTATTGCCACCGAGAGGCAGCGTGCCAGCTCGGTGGGTACCAGAGCAACTGAGCTTCCTAGTAATTTTGAAGAATTTAAAGAAGTAGATACACACACTACCAAAATCTCGTGTAAATTTCTGTCCCTGAGACCGACACATGCAAGCGTCCTTTAGCGCATAAGAATGTGTTGAAAGAGATGAGAAAATAAATTCAACCGAACACATCTTTTGCCAAATTGCGTATGTGTCAGTTTCAGGAGACATAATTTCACACGAAATCTTTCTTTATGTCCCCCAACTATTATGCTCCCCGACTTTACGTTCCCCGACTATTTACAAACATGGATTAGGTCTCGTGTAAAATTCATAATTTCTAAGTGTTCAGGTTATCGTAGGAGTGCTTGGGTATCATACACGGAAGAATTGTTACGTTGCCTATTGCCAGAAGCATCGGCCAGAAGCAACGCGTAGTGAAGAAATACATTTCTGCGGTCTCTTCGTATGAAATGGCACAATCAGGTTCATCCAACTATAGTTATAATCCTACACACTTAGAAATTATGAATTTTACACGATACCTAATCCATGTTTGTAAATAGTGCGGGAACGTAAAGTCGGGTAACGTAATAGTCGAGGAACGTAAAGAAAGATTTCGTGTAAAATTATGTCTCCTGAAACTGATACATACGCAATTCGACAACAGATGTGTTCGGTTGAATTTATGTTCTCATCTCTTTTAACACATTCTTATGCGCTAAAGGACGCTTGCATGTGTCGGTCTCAGGGGCAAAAATTTACACGAGATTTTGGTAGTGTGTTCAAATAATGTATGCAAATATGCCGCTATTCCAAAATGGCCATATATGTTAATCGATGACATGTATTTTTTTCTTTCTTTTAATTCAATATAAATAAATGAAATTGTAATTAAATTTACACAGCACGCTAATACAACAATCATTTCATGAATCAATACGCGAGAAATTGGGCATTCTGTTAGTTGAGGGTATTGTTATATCTCGTCAATGAAATTACATCCTATTTTAAACCTACATTTCTCTATCTTAGTTTTACTTGGAGCCAATCAAAACGTAAATGTAAATTTAAATTGCAATGTGATGGTACATTATTTCTCACGCTCCAAATATGTGCATGGAAAATAATGTAAATGTACGCTACTTTTTCGAACTGTGTGACTAAAATATAAAACCTTTTGGATCCTCTTGGCAATGTTACTTAGGTGGGCCATGGCCTTTTCATTGGTGAGAAATAATTCAGAATTATCTCGCTCATGGAGCTACACAGATAAAAAGAAACATTGAATTTCCTGCGTTATCTAATGCACATAGAGGGAATGCTAGATTTGCCAGAATATAATGGGATATTTCATGTAAATTTAAGCCAGATAACGCCTGAATCCAGCCTGTTGTATGAAAGATTGCCAATATTGTTGGATGGCACATGAAAAGTTGCAAACAATTTCGTTGTTTACGCCTCCTTTAGCTTGGATTTAAACGAGGATATTTTAAACGCTTGTTAAAATTAATTATTTTTTCTGTGTAGTGCCAAGGTTGGCTCATAAACATAAGGGAACGTTCATAAATTATGTCACGCAAAAAAGGACTTTTTATAACCCCCTTTTCACGTTTTTTTTATGGACCTTCAAATTTTGTTGTATGGATCGTCACGTTTTCTCAAACCTCCCACCCCGTTACATAATTAATGGACCTTCCCTAACGTATGTTTTTAATCCTGTCTATATGGAAGGTTCCTGTCGTTTACAAAGCTGTTCAGTAGCTCAGCGTCATTAGTTTGATGGAAAGCAGTTAATAATTTTCACACTAAGCGACGTCTTGACCTATTGTACGACTTCGTCGGAAAACGAAGCGTTCGTCACTGAAAAATAGAAGTACACGGAAAAAATCCGTGTCTAGATCCGTGAACTGAATTCGAGAACATGCAAAAATACACCGTAAACTAAATAACGTCATCATGAACTAAATAACGTTTAAAGGGAAAAATCCTGAAAACAAGAACTAGTTCACGGTCCATTTTTATTTTCAGAAACACTTTTTTTTCTGTTTATACAGCGTTAGTATACTTTCTATCTCCGTCATTTATTTTCTTCTGTGATCTTTAGTACTTTTTATAGTAGTGCTATGGGCGAGAACAGAGGTATCAGAGATTCCGTCACAAACTACACGGGGAATAATCCACACACATATTTATTGGCAAAAATCAATAGAAAATTCCACATAATACTGATGTGTTCACCCATAAACAGCACCCTCTGAGAAACGCACATGAAGTTTATGTGACAAATGAAAAGTATGTGTGGCCAAACATAGTGGTTATGTGTACACATAGGAAGTATGTGTGGTTACAAATATATATCATTTGTTGATTATATTGCAAAAAATCACAGCTGGGGTACATAGATATTATCATTGCTTTTTTATCAGTGTAGCGCCGCGTATCGAAAAGTCGAAAAATCAGCTTGTTCCGGAAAGTCAATTGCGCACTAACACCATCAACTGCTGATCATCGATGAAAAGGTCTTGTTGCCCTGAAATTGAAACACCCCAATTGAGTGATAGGAGCCCAAAGGTGAGCTAGAACTACGTAGCACTGTGTAATGAATTAGGAAAGAGATGAATTTGAATTTTCCCTGGAAATTGTGGTGACCCTGAAAAGGACCAACGGTTTTGCTGACTTAAAGCTGTTTAGAAATGCTCAAGACGTTTTAGTATTCTCATAGATAAAATCCAGGGCACCAAAGAAACGTGATACCAGATATGTGGTGATGAACTGAGTTGAATACACACTACCAAAATGTCATGTAAATTTCTGTCTCCTGAGACCGACACACACAAGCGTCCTTTAGCACATAAGAATGAATTCAAAGAGATGCGAAAATAAATTCAATCAAACACGTCTTTCGTCCAATTGCGTATGTGTCAGTCTCAGGAGACATAATCTTACACGAAATCTTTTTTAACGTTCCCCGACTTTTTACAAACATGAATTACGTCTCGTGTAAAATTCATAATTTCTAAGTGTGTAGATGATAGGGTCATATGCCATCGAGACACGGTACTCTGGAGAGGAAAACATGCACCAATTGCTGCCTCTGCCCTTTATCGTAGTGGTATTTCCGGGAAGGTGGACCTATGCTATGTAAGACAACTTCTGCTGTGTGTGAATTAACTATCGAAGATTGTCGCTCCATTTATTTTAATATTTTGTGACGGTTGCTCCTGGTGATTTGCTACTCTTGTCGTAAGGTTTCTATATATTTGCGCTTCGAAGTCGTGTTTGAAATTGTGCACAAGATTTAAGGCATGCGACGGAGTAAAAGTTGAAGCTATTTTACCCACCACTGGCTGCCAATTAATTGGAATTTTGAACGGCATGTTAGATAAATTCAAATACAAATTAACTCTTTAGCAGGGAAACCCGAATTAGTCGTCCTAAGAAGGACGGATTTTCAAAAGTCCATATTTGAATGTTCTTCTTTCTGGAACTGTCGTATGACTATTTCACGTCTTTGCTAATGCACCTGGCTCCGGGCAATCCATTCGGTAAGTGGAGACTGAGCTGCCACATGACGGGTCATACCACACACATCGGTGTTGAATTAGGCTGTTCAAGTAATTTTGGAGAAGCCATTCAGCTCATTTCTTCTAGAATAGCTGAATGGCTTCTCCAAATTTGTTTGAACAAGCTCTAATTCAACACCGATGTTTGTTGAGTGGGTTGCGGATCATGAACGGCATCTACACACTACCAAAATATCGTGTAAATTTTTGTCCCTGAGACCGACACATGCAAGCGTCCTTTAGCGCATAAGAATGTGTTGAAAGAGATTAGAAAATAAATTCAACCGAACACATCTTTTGTCGAATTGCGTATGTGTCAGTTTCAGGAGACATAATTTTACACGAAATCTTTCTTTACGTTCCCCGACTATTACGTTCCCCGACTTTACGTTCCCGGACTATTTACAAACATGGATTAGGTATCGTGTAAAATTCATAATTTCTAAGTGTGTAGATATGGAGGTTAGATACGAATTAAATAATCATCCCCGAACTGGCAACAGGGGCTGCCCAGGATGTAGGGGGGCCTTAGCAGTAGCTGGACTTTGTAGAGTTTCTTCCGAAGTTCCACAAATATCCGAAAGCAGCCCTGTCAAATCGAGTCACCCCGCTATAAGGGTAAAAGTTCCAGGTCTCCACCAACCTGAGCGTCTGTTCTTCATGTCAGGGGCAGCTCAAAACGGCGTCTTTTCTCCATGTTAAGGGCGGCCGATCATCGTCCTCGTCCCAGCGTGGGACTCTAAACAGAGCTGTGCACGATGGTTCTTCAGTGAGACGGGGGGTTGGTGCAGGCCTTACAAGCCAGCCGTAAAAAAATGATAGTAATGGAAGCACACGATGTAAATACGGATCAGAACAATCTGCATAGACCCAGGCTAATATTGGCTGCCTACTGAATCACACATACATTGCTTTTTGTGGTTGTGCCTACCGGCTGGCAATAAATTCTTCACTGACTTGGTCAACAGGCTGCCTAGCAACGACTGCCTTTCCAGCCGCTTGCTAGCAACAGTTGGGTGAGTCATCAGCTATCTGGCCAACTGCTGCTCGCCTCGCCAGTGCACTTTCCAGGGTACTCGCCACCGCCAGCTGTGCAATGCAATACCAGCTCATTGCCCTCTCCCAACTTCTTCACCACTGTCGAAAGAATGAAGGTGTACTCGTTAAAGGTTATACGGAATCAAATTGTACCACTTTTAAATGGCTGTAACTTTTTACCCGTTGGGTATTTTCTATTGAAATTTTGGGTGGAGTAAGTTCAATGTGTATTTGCTTACGCTGTGTTAGTTTTACTAGCAGATGTGCAATCGTTGCGTAGACGGAGTCGGAAGAACAATCCGAAAATCCGGATCTTCCTCATCGTGCCATCAACAGGAAGCTGGGAATGGTACATTCTACGGTGTATCGTGTTTTAAATCGGAACCACGAAAGTTTGACCATTGATCGGAAAGAAAAAAGTGGCAAAATGGATCTCCGTATAGTGTTAAGGATCACAAGCGGGTATTTCAAGCTTTCAAGAGGAATCCCAACAGTTCTGTTCGAGATGAGGCGAAGAAACTGAGTCTAACCAAAACTTTCGGGCAAGATGTGAAAAAACGTGAAGGACTACACACGTAAAAAGTCCAAACGGTTCCGATGAACTGCAGAATACGGTAATTCAAAACACGTATATGGAAGCTCTACAACCAGATGTTGACGAAACCACATTGCCTCGTTATGGATGATGAGACGTATGTAAAGTAGACTTCCAGCAGCTTCCGGGTCTCCAGTTTTTCGCTGCTCATCATAAATTCAATGTCCCTGAGATCGTTAGAAAGCAGAAGATGTCGAAGTTTGCAAAAAATATATATGCTTTGGCAAGCAATTTGCTCGTGTGGATAGCGGAGCACCCCATTCGTGACAACTGGAACGGTCAACTGAACGTGTGCCTCAGTATTGAAAATCACAGACGTAGTCCCATGTCAATACCCATCCGAAGACAACACCTTTCCAAATGACCGGAACCACAGGTATGGCATCGTCAGGAAATACATCGACACCCTAGCGCTGCGTAGCGAGAAAATTTCTGAACTGCTAGTCACCATTCAATAGGTCTTGACTCACTGAACAACATAGTCTGAGCCAGAAACAGACTATTTGGCAATAAACCTTGATATAACATTCAAGGTGATCCAGTATCACGAGATATTCAGGAAAGGAATGTGTTGTATGAAGCACAACGCACGAGTGCTCGTGTTACAAACAAATATTAGCCCGTTTTAACGAAACTAACACCACTTTTGGAAGTTGATAAGTTCTCAAACGATGCTGTGAACATCACACTACAAAATAATAGTGTAATGAAGGTAGTTAAGTCGCTTTTAATGTTCGACTTTTGATCAGGATTTTGTTAGATTTACTCCACTGTGCGGTATCGTGAGTAAAACGAATTGGGGGTGACTCCGACGTAGTGGTTAGCATCCAGACCTCTCACGCTAAAGTCCCGAGATCGAATCTCACCCAGGCTAAGTCAGAAAAATACCCAAAAGGTAGTTGAACTACTACGACGGGAGATGAACCAGCCTAGGGCTGAAAATGTCGATAATAAAGAAGTAAAAAAGAATTGAATTCCGATCTTGCTTGGATGTTTGGAGGTAAAAGTGGCATGGGAAGACAATATATCGATTGCTGTCTACTCCTAGAATTGCATGTTGATAAAAGGTTATTTCCAATTTAGAATCATGTGCTTCACGCAACAACAAAAATATTATTATTTAAAAATTTCGATTTTCAAAAAGACGCCCGAAGTAATGACGAAGTAGTACCACGATTGTCGTTATGAACATCCGATGAATGTGTTTTTCAAGTGACGAAAAATGAACCCTGACCACAATGCATAACGCATTGAAATAACGAGTTTTCAAATCATCATTCTAATGTTCCTTACCTCATTCCCACAAAATGCTATCCCTTTTATCTAGTGTTAGTCACGAGAAATCGGTTGCATACAACTAATCGTAGTATAAAGATACAAAATAAGGAATATGTCAATAATAAGCCTATCGACGTTCACTTGCGTTGTACACTGAAAATACATTTTAGTTTATATTATGATTCGAAGGTAAAACTAATAAATCTATTCGTTATTTTCTGCAACGAATCTGATTTGTAGTATTAATAAAGCTACATTCGTAATAACATACAACACGCGCAGCTGTCAAATCAATGAAAGATTTACTATATCGACTTAAAATGTAACTGAAAAAAAGCTGCAACCACGTGAGTTTTTCAACGTTTTTTTTAAATGTTACCGACATGGGAGATTCGATCCTGTATTTTTAGGAATGTGCTCGAACCGAATCATGTAGTTGCTTTCGCATACGCCATGGTGACTCTCAAAAAGACATCTCATTAGTGAGTATGAAGTTATTGCTATCGGCAACACTTTAATTTCGAGATAAATAAATTATTCCCGCCCATCCCAGCAGCAACATCATATTGCATGAATACTATAAAAGAGAAACAGTTATTGGCTGGATCGTCACGAAATTCATTTCGTGCATTGTGAAAAAAGGTTTAATGATAGCATTTCACCAGATTAAAAGCAATATGAATGTTTCATACAATAAACGAGACATTTGTTTACGTATCAAAATCCGTTTTGACGAAACGAGTGAAAGCTTTTTAACGAAAATAAATTTTCAGTGTGCGCGAGTATTTGTGATGGTTTTAATGTGTACATCACAGCATGCGGTGCGTTTGACTGTCAGTTTCGTTAGATTAACTTGTTTGCACGGCTTCAATCCTTCGTTTTCAAAATGTTGTGCAGTTAACAAATACGTGAAAATTAAGATTTTGGACACATGGCAACGTGAAAAGGGTGTAACTGTGTGGCAACTGGCGTAAGCACTTTGAATTCATCACACGAGTGTAAAATCCATCAGAATCCAAATTTGGGGAACACTGTTCTTTGGATGAACTGCCGAAGGGCAGAAAACCCAGATTTTCCAACCCCAAACTGGATCAGAAAGTGGTAGCTCTAATTCGGAAGCAAAAACAATGTCGATGTGTGATTTGGCCAATAAAGGGGAGCCAGCATCGGATTGATTTCAACGTATCAAGAAATGGAACAACCTGAAGACCTATAAGAAGCAGAAAATCACCAAACAAAGCGTAGAAATGAAGCAACTCGCAGGAACAATGACCCAGACATTGTATTCGGGAGTTTTGTAGCGACCGAGTACATGTATCTTGATGGACGACGATAGGCCAAGCCGTCGTTGGTGGGTCAGTGATGCAGACAGGTCGACTCAAGAGGAGAAGTTTGGTCAAAAAGTGCTGGTATTGCAAACAATATGTTCCTGCAATTATGAATTTTACACGAGACGTAATTCATGGTTTGTAAAAAGTCGGGGAACGTTAAGAAAGATTTCGTGTAAAATTATGTCTCCTGAGACTGACTATATACGCAATTGGACGAAAGACGTGTTTGATTGAATTTATTTTCGCATCTCTTTGAATTCATTCTTATGTGCTAAAGGACGCTTGTGTCGTGTCTGGTCTCAGGAGACAGAAATTTACATGACATTTTGGTAGTGTGTATGAAGTCTTGCATTTCTTACACTACCAGAACAATCAATGCGAACATCAATCGATCTGTGTGTCTGCCCAAGAGATTGCTGCTTTAATATCAGAAGCATCTTGCCCCTCTACTGTTTTTCTCGGATTTGGCGTTGGTACATTACGCCAAAACAACTCTCAATTGGCTCACGGAAAAGGGTTTCGTTGAGAAAGACATTAATCCACCAAGTTGCCCTCAGCTTCGGCTCCATCGAACACTATTGGAAGATTGTGTGAGAGTCTTCAAAAAGACTGGTAAAGCAGCTGAGGATATGCAGGGGTTCAAAAACGTTGGGCTAAGGCATCAAACTAATGTGATGAAATGCTTATCGGAACTTGATGAAAAGTGTTCGATCTAAAATTCGCAAATTCGTGACAGAATACTATTTATTTCACCCGGTATTTACAATGTTCACGTTCAATCCCGTACAAAAAAGAAACATCCATTTGTTTGAATGAAACATCAAAGAATAATATGTGGATAATTTATTTTCGATACAGTCCTTAGAAAACGATTTTTTTATGAAAAGCATATGAAATTAAACATCTCAAATAAATTGGAAAATATATAAAATTCACAAAAAAATGTGTTGTACCACTTGTATAGTAATTTTATCATATTCAGACATTTTCAAAAAATTGTAAAGCATTAGCATAAACTGTCTTTCAATACGCCACAAACATTCAAACTTAGCGAACCGAGCATTTCTGACGATCCAAGAATCACAGATTCTGTTCTGCCTGCAATCAAACATATGGGCAAATTTAACACGGGATTACCAAAAGCAAATAGAAAAATTACATGCTATAAAATATCAATTTATCATAACATCATTCATCAACCGCCGTAATCTCTTACCATACTCCGGTTGCGCTGTCACTTATGCAAAACTGGAACCCTCAAATCCCACTTGTTTCTGCCAGATCAAGTCGTACGCTGCATGCTCGAAGAATGTAACATTCTGTTAAAAAGCAACATATTCATCCTGGCTGCCACTGAACTCCATTCGTATTCATGCTTCCTGAATCCGATGAATAAAAACACCAACTGGTGTCCTAAACCAGCAAACCCTCACCTTGCGCTCGGCCTGACTGACTGATGCTGACACTTCCATATGATCCCGGTCACCCTCACTCTGGGCCCGGAGGTAAATAGCAAAGGGCATTAACTCTGGTCTACGAACAATTGAATAGCGACATCTGGATAAATTTTAGGCCTCAATCTTTTACCTCTTGCCCATCACGAACTCACCGCTGCCTGGAGGGTGGAAAGAAAGTCCATTCCGAAATCGTTGATTAATTAGAATTTAATTTATTGAGTGGCACTCTAGCGCGGTACCGGTCTGTGTCACCTCGCTACTGTCGTGATCAAAAACGAAGATTGAATAAAAGATCATCTTGCCAGGGTAGAGCACCGCACCCTCCCTATCCCTCCACACCAGCCAATCTCCATTGTGTTATCGATTGTGTTTTGTTAAATTGATACCGGGGATTAAGTTGTACGATAGGGAGAACGCTTTTCCCGGAAGGAAAATCGGTGCGAAAATTTGTTTTACTTGCACTTTGACATGACGAGGGTTCTAAATTGCGGGCGTAAGTGGGCATAAATATTGACACAATCGAACATCGGGAGCGCAAATATTGTTTCGGGTGTGCCTGTGAGTTATTTGAAGAGACAATTGAAGGAAAAGAGCTTAGGCGTTGCCGTTGCTTTGGTCTTTTGACGTCAGTAGCAGAGTTCGAGATCGAAAAAATAAAACATAATAATAGTTAAGTTGCTTTCGGAAGCCTTTTTAAGAACTCCAAACATTCACTTACTTTGAGATTTTCATCGACTACTATCTAGTTGAAAACATATACTCTCTCCATTACACCATCCTCATGCAGACTAACAGACTTCCAGCAACCTATCTCCATACTGTATCACATGTGTTTCTCCCGGATCTACATTCAATTCAACCACCTGTACCAATGACGTCCATCGACTAAAGTGACACTGCTCAAGCCCAGAGCAAGAGAAATGAAAATAAAATAACTGTGATATCCACCCCTAGGGCAACGCAACATGGCCGCAACTAAATAATCGCACCTGAGGAACTTCTCTTTATCCTCGCAATCGACCGCCACATCTCCAAAGTTTTGTGTATCTGCGAGTTTCGACTCGATTGTGAAATTGGACTCGCAGAAGGTCCACGAATTGATGCCTGGTGCGGTTTCCACAGGCATCAATTTGCACATTCAAACCGCCGGTCTATAGCTGCTGTACAGGTAGATACGGATATGCTAGAGACTCGACAGGGTCGACAATAATCCCATAACTTTTCCACTTGCCGCCAAACCCAGCAGCAATGAGAACGGTTCATCGTTCATCGTTGGAAGCACTAGGCCTACCTACTCATACGCATCATTGTTTATCGTCACAGCGAATACCGCTGCAGAGAGAGGACCATAGTACAAATATCAAAATATTGAATCAAAATTTATGTATACAGGCAGGATTAGGTAGGATTACATTCCTATGATTTATGGGATCTCTTGCTCGTCGCCAGAGTGGTTGGTGCCAGTTCGGGAGGATTCCGATCGGTGCTGCTCTCATGGTAGATGATGATGCTACGGCTGCTCTTATTCGGTTGGAGTTTCTGGTTCCATGTCAGATGATGGGAGTTGTTGTGGATTTTCCTGGTGTTTGTGTGATACGGAGAAAGGCAGTGTATCGGGGAAACCGTGAGGTGGAGGAAGTGATCCGGTCGGATTATTTGTTTGATGGGGCTCTTGTTCCGGATGGTTCTCAATATCTGCCGGCGTGGGGTCGAGAACGCGACTGTCTGAAATGACAAATTCGAGTTAGTTTTTACAGGATAGGACATAAATCAGGGAATGTGGTTCCCGTGCAGAAGTGTCCCTTGCAGCGTTGCTCTGGTCGAAGCCCAGCGCCATCCGTATGAGTTCGGTTGGTGCTCTGCGTCCGACGGTGGTTGACTGCATGGCAGCAGGTGAGATTTCAAGAACGGTACTTGGTGTTCAACTGCCGGTGTTATTGCATTTTTAAAATAATGGCCGCTCTGTAATGGAAGTAGCACAATGCTCTGCGACGATGACTTGTTTGAAATTTTATTAAAAAAAAGTTCACTCGAGAGCGATAATAGTACTCTGAAGTATAATAACTTTTGGACATGATTGTGAGTGGGACATTTAAGCCCAATTTAATTTCAAACGTTTGATTGCGGAGCGATCGGTGTTTTGGAAAATTATTGTTGAACAATTCAATAAAAATGATTTATTTTACAATCTTCATCTAATCTAATCTAATCTAATCTGCGAGTTGATGAAAACATCGT